>JAUEKZ010183419.1:0-13307 GCA_031471865.1 Melibe leonina | reverse complement strand
GGGGGGGGGCGCTTACACTGAGTTTAAGGGGAGGGTGGGATAGAGGGAGGGAGAGAAGGAAGGGGGCGGGGTGGGGGTGGGTGGGCTTACTCACAGGAAGGAGGAGGTCTGGGAGAAATCTGTAGGCATCGGAAGGAAATTAGTTCGCTTTGCTGTTAGCCGGGTCAGTGCTGTCGGGAAGCGGAAATTGAATTTGCGGGTGTTGAACAGTTGACACGACCCGACCACTTGTCTTGCCCGATAGGAGGCTCTGTCTGTCTAGTCGTTGACAGTTCCAGGGAATATCATGAACTCAAGTTTCCAAGGAATCATGTTGGTTTCTCCAAGCTGTGCATGTAATTCTCGGTTAAATATTATGATTATAAATCCACTGTTGTACAACTACATTCTTCATCATTCTACTCTTCTACTGCAAAGACATTTTCAAACGAGCTTAATAATTTATTCTTTTGCGAAGACATTTTTAAACGAAGTTAATAGTATTATAGTGAATATCAAGAACCGGAATATACAACTGAAAAGTCCCTTATTCACACCAATAAGGAGAAGAAGAAGGGTGGGGGGGGGGGGGCGGGGTGGGGTGGTTCTTGGACTCTTGGCCAGTTTTTAGCCATTTCTTAATGAAGGCCAAGGGCCGTGACGATGATATTTTGGTCTCATGTTTTCTTTGTCCTCTACCGCTCTATCAGCTTAATTCTACAGAACTGTCCCTGTCATGGTACAGAAATACCAAATTGTTTTGAGTTCATGAGGTCATGAATTAAAGTAAGCTTATTATTTTCTTTAGGACGTATCTACAACAAGAACAAGAGCAGAAAACCAGTAGGCCTACTTTAAAAAAAACCACACCAAATAATATTGTGTAACTATATCAGGATGGAGTGGCAGGTAGTATTAATATTTCATTCTATACGAAAAAGACGAACAGACAAAGGGAAGACGCAGACACAGACACGCAGCGGTAGCTGACACTAGTGACAAGAGCTCCAGTTTTTTTTACTTCCTCTGACCGGAGGTTCGCATCTTTGCTTTGTAATTACAATTTCCCTCTTCTCGGTGTCGTTCAGTCGCTGGGTCTGGAATTGGGGACGACAGTCCAAGCCTATCCTGTTTTTACCAAGGCAGGATGGGATGGATGTTTTCCTGACGTCAGTGTCAGGCAGTCCGAGCAGTTCCTTCCAGGGATGTTGCCAGATTGATTGCTTGCGACGGGGCGAGAAGTCGGCCATCAAGGGATCGCCGGGTGCACATTTTACTCGACATCCAATCCACGCCTGGCATCAACTATCACGTGACGTGTATTGCCAGACTGGCGTTTTTATGCAAAATCTCTCGACTTTTTGTCTATATAATTGTTCGTGTCGTTGGTTGGTGGTTATATTATAATTTTGCGTTAACTGATGTTTCAAGCACTGACAGCTGAAAGGACTTTCGATTTTCTGAAAGTTAAGGAAGAAAAAAACATGTAAAGGAAAAGAGCATTAATGCAACACCAGCGCCTGTCTATTTATTTATCTTGAATTCAGTAGACTAAACGCTTCACAACTTTTAGAAGCAGTTTTAAATACACACACTGAATATATGAGACAGGAGAAAGAGATTTATCCCTGGAAAAGAGAGAGCGAGAGAGAGAGCGAAAGAGAGAGAGAGGGAGGGAGAGAAAGAGATAGACAGAGAGGGAGAGATAGAGAAAGAGAGAGAGAGGGGGGGGGGGAGAGAAAGAAAAAGAGAGAGAGAGAGAGATAGGGAAAGAGAGAGGGAGAGAAATGGAGGTAGAGAAACAAAGAGAGAGGGAGAGATAGAGAGAGAGAAAGAGAGAGACTGAGACAGATAGAGAGAGAGAGAGAGAGAGAGAGAGGGAGGATTGTTAGAGTTGTAGAGTATTTTATCCCAATCTAAGTGGGGTGGATGAACGGAACGGTTGGATTGTAGAGTTGATTGGTGGCAGGACGGATAGAAATTACATGGATAGGTTCAACCGGAACGGCCCACAGTTCTCGCCCCTGGGACATAGTAGATAGTAGCTAGTAAGTAGCTTTAGTATAATGCGGTACTTCTTTTCGTTTTATCCAGGTTCATTTCAATCAACCAGCCTCCCCTCCCAATGTTAATGTTACTGTTACTGTTATCATTCACTGATCAGCCGTCAATCCCTCATTCTCTCTCACTTATATATCTCTCGTGCATACATGCACTGCAGGCACAGACAGATACAGGCAGACAGTCACAGACAGGCAGTCTCAGGCAGCCAGTTGCAGGCAGGTATAGGCAGGCACAGACAGGCAGGCAGACACAGACAGGCAGTTACAGGCAGACAGGCAGTTACAGGTAGTCACAGGCAGACAGACACAGGCATTTACAGGCAGTTACAGACATGCAGACAGGCACAGGCAGGCAGTCACAGACAGACAGACAGGCACAGGCAGGCAGTCACAGGCAGACAGACACAGGCAGGCAGTTACAGACAGGCAGGCATAGGCAGTTACAGACAGGCACAGGCAGGCAGTCACAGGCAGACAGACACAGGCAGTTACAAACAGGCAGACAGGCACATACAGGCAGTCACAGGCAGACTGGCACAGGAAGTTACAGGCAGACAGACACAGGCATTTACAGGCAGTTACAGACATGCAGACAGGCACAGGCAGGCAGTTACAGGCAGGCAGACAGCCACAGGCAGGCACAGGCAGACAGACACAGGCAGTTACAGACAGGCACAGGCAGACAGACACAGGCAGTTACAGACAGGCAGACAGACAGACAGGCACAGGCAGGCAGTCACAGACAGGCAGACACAGGCAGTTATAGGCAGTTACAGACAGGCAGACAGGCACAGGCAGGCAGGCACAGGCTATGGCTCATCAGACTGCCGCGGATCACGGACCAGATGGGCCGTGTTAAAACGGACGGCCAATTTGGAACATCAAAGTGATTGACGTCCATTTGTTATGACAATGGAAGTCTGGCATCACTCACCGCGGACGTGCCAAGTCGGACGGCATCAACAGGCGAGAACGTGAGCCGGGGGAAAGGAATGGAAGCGCTTCAGTGCTCATTTGATCTATCTGCTGACCGAACCGGCGCCCAAGGTAGCAGTGCCGGAGGTACAGTACGGTAAATTGGAGCTGAAGATTTGAGGCAGGAAAAAGCTTTTCCTTACTTCTACTTCTATCTAGTCTTCTCTGGTGAACCCCCCCCCCTCTCAAAAAACAAAACAAAAACTCTTTCACAGCGAGGTCTAATTCTGACCCAACTGATATATATTATATATGTGAAATCTTGAAAATGTACGTGTTCTCATACCTACCAGATAAGTCAGATTTCAGGCTTTTGGCTGGTATAATAAGAGCAGGAAAAGCTTGAAGATTTTGGTGTCTTTAGCATTGAAAGGGTTAAATGATAATGTACAACAATGAACGATGTTTGGATTTTAAAACCTTACAGTGCAGGACACAATAATTGACTCAGGTTTGCTCACTGAAGAACAACCGTCTGGTTGGTTATGGTGTGTGAGTGTGTGCGTGTCTTATTGTATGTATGTGTGTGTATGTGTGCGTGTGTATGTGTGTGTATGTGTGTGTGTGTGTGTGCGTGTGTATGTGTGTGTGCATGTGTGTGTGCGTGTGTGTGTGTATGTGCGTATGTGTATGTGCGTGTGTGTGTGTGTATGTGGATGTGTGTGTGTGTGTGTGTGCGTGTGTACTCTGTGTGGGTGGCGGGTGGGTATGTGTGGGTGGGTGGGTGTATGTGTGGCTGGGTTGGTGTGTGTGGGTAGGTGTGTGTGTGTGTGTAGTCTGTGTGGGTGGGTATGTGTGGGTAGGTGGGTGTATGTGTGGCTGGGTTGGTGTGTGTGGGTGGGTGTGTGTGTGTGTGTAGTCTGTGTGGGTGTGTGTGTGTGTGTGGCTGCCACTAGTAATGGGAAGTAACGTTTTCCATCACATCTTATCCGTTTGGTTCTGACAGCATCATAATGTAAAGTTTGATGTAGCAATCAAATCAATTTGTTCAGCTGTGGCTTTTCGATAGCCAAAAACATACGTGAACATCAAGATAAGGAGGAGGAAGTAATACCGTGCACCCAATTAGTGTCGAAGAGTAATTGTGAATTTGCTCCTCTACAGCTGTTAATCTTCCTTTTAATCAACTCCTGTCAAAATCGGCAGTAAGTAATCATTACTTTTCCAGTGTCGGTTCCGGTCTTAAGGTCACCGGGAATGATGGGAGGTGGCGCAAAGTGACATCTGCTTCCTTCTGTACTTGAACGAAATCAACTCAACACCTTCCACTTCCGGTAAAAACGAGGTCACCAAAGTGCATTAATCATGTTGTGGTAATATATATATATAGACGGAGAGATGTACAAGATGGAATCCAAACAATATAATCTTATATTGAATGAAGTGAAGGTGTGTGAACGATTTGGTTGTAATGACGAGAGCAGACATGTGTTCTTTGTTTTCTATTTAAACATCTTTGTATAATAATTTTTTTTTGTTTTTATACCATTGAGGAGGGGGTAGTAGAGTGAGTGAGAAAAAAAGAGAGAGAGAGGGGGTCAGAGATAGAGAGAGAGGGATAAAGAGAAAGAGAGAGGGAGAGAGAGAGAGAGAGAGAGCGAGAGAGAGAGAGCGAACTGATGAAATAGAATAAGAAGAAGACGAAGGAGAAGGAGAAGAAGGAGGAGGAGGAGGAGGTGAAGAATTATTATTAATAATAGTGATAATAATAAAAATAACAAGAACAAGACGCTGAAGGCGATAGAGATGATAAAAAAAAATCCAAATGAGCCCGAATTTCAAGATTCAAATTCAAATTACTGGTCTTTTGTTGTTGTTGTTGTTGTTGTTGTTAAACTTAGATTAGTAAGGGAAATTCAACGTTTTCTCTCGTCTGTTCTGGTGGGTTTTGAAAAAAATATAACATATTATATTATATTATCAGCGTCAGAGGAAATAATCTATTGAAATCCCACGCTAAAAGGTTACCAAAATGCTGCTGAGTTGCTGAGCCGAAACTTGATACCAGGTAAGAAAAATATCGGAGTAGCTAGGTTCGTGCTGAGGGCTGAGCATTGAGCAGCCTTGTTGACATACTACGAGTACTACCCTGGTTTGGGCCAGAGCCCGATCTTGACAATTAAATGGTGACAAACTCCAAACGTACGAGCCTACTCGGCAACAGCGAGTTGCCAGGGATTTGCCCGATGTTACAGCAAAGACCAAACATTTCAGCAGCCTGTCAAAATACTGTGTATCCGAATGCTAAACACGAGGAAATCTCACCAAGTGGCATCATAATAACAGGCAGTAAACACGAGATAGTGCAATCTGGTTACCCCAAACAACCGCCAAACCGCTGAGTAAAACTGCCGTTCTGTTCATCCCATCCCCTTCCTCCACTGGGTCTAATCCCTCACTAAGACCCGTGACATCCAAACACGGTTACGTCAACCTCTAACGAGACCAACCAGATACAATTTGTATTATATACACACTCACACTCACACATTCATCATTTCACTAATATTTATTGAGGTTTTAAACACAGGATTAATTTTTTAAGTTACTCTAATGACAATGATAACATTATCCCTTTCACAGTGAAGTCTGATTTTAACCAAACTGAAATATGCAAGATCTTGAAAATGTACCTACGCGTTCTTAAACCAAATAAATCAGATTTCAGTGAACTGACATAATATGCCAAAAGCCTGAACGTGTAAGAACAGGCAAATCTTGAAGATTTTGATGTCCTTAGCAGCAGTGAAAGGGTTATCATTTTCATAACAACAGCAGATAATAATAATAGTGATATAAATATAGATAATACGAATTCAAGAACCTATGGTATCAGGGTGCGTGAAGTTTATGCTAAGTCGATGAGACGGAACAAGAAAAATCACTTTAGCACAATGAGAAAAACAACAAGTAGTAACAGTAGTAGTAGTAGTAGTAGTAGTAGCAATAGTAGTAGTACTAGTAGTAATAGTAGTAGTAGTAGTAGTAATAGTAGTAGTAGAAGTAATAGTAGTAGTAATAGTAGTAGAAATAGTAGTAGTAGTAGTAGTAGTAGTAATAGTAGTAGTGCTAGTAGTAATAGTAGTAGTAGTAGTAATAGTAGTAGTAATAGTAGTAGTAATAGTAGTAGTAGTAGTTGTTGTTATTGTTGTTGTTGCTGTTGTTGTAGTTGAAATTAAAGTATCAACTCATCACGTGGTTTTACATGATGTTGGTGTTGGTGGCAGCGGTCAGCACAAGAAGTGTCGCGTTTGATCAGAGTACAGCACAGATAAGGACAGCACTCAAGTAAGACCTGGGACATAGTAAGATACACACTGCATGCATACCGTAGTTGAGAAGAATTTATCTCTTCAACTAAAAGCCTACTATTTCCTATAGGGATGAAGTTAAAGGATTTTAAGATTAAACGCGATCTTTATTAACAGAAGGGTGTGCAAAAGAAGGAGGGCGTGGTGGAAGTAAGAATGAAGAGTCAACTGACGATAGGAGTGGGGTTCGGGTGGGGGTGGGGGGGGGGGGTTGAAAGTGATGCCCCCTCTTGACTTTAATCGTCTCCATCTCCTTGATATCATCATGGTCAAAGCTTGAAGATAGCCCGATAAAGTAATCCATTGCACCACAAGACGGGTATTATGCCCGTCTGTCTTGTCGACTACTGTCTATTAGATTAAATAAACCCGCTGGGTAGTCGTCAGTCGTTAAAGTTGTGTGGTGTTCCTTCCTGGTTGCATCAACATGGAGTGCAGGGTTTCACCACCAGATAGCACCACCAGCTTTTCACTTTCACGATGGCCGCGATAAAAGCTAGTTGTGTGTTTTGTTTATCAACACCGTCATCAGCCTAGGTCGACCGGGCGTCATTAATCCTCAAGATGCACCCTGGACGACCGTTGGAGCCCCCGGGCTTTGACAGCATTAGGCCCAGTAGATAGGGACTAAGTCCCCACCCGTCCGCTAATTTGGTCTCCGTACACACAGCCGTGGAGATCAAAGGGAAAGTGAATGGACAGGGATTATATTCTCTAGACATGACGTCTTCATACAAAGAGACTAGGCTGATGCAGTAAAGGGAAGCAACTAACTACTACTGAGATATTGAAGTCTTATTGTAAAAGGATGTTGCTATCTGTTGAAGGAAACTGGTTTTGAAGTTATGACGATGAATGTGGGAGAGGTGGGGTGGGGGGGGGGGGGCGGGGGGGACGGGAAGAGAGAAAATGTCAATGAACACGTTCATGTACACACACATAAAGCGAGAGAGAGAAAGAGTGAGAGAGAGAGAGAGAGAGAGAGACAGAGAGAGAGAAATAGAAAGCGAGAGAGAAATAGAAAGAGAGAGAGAGAGAGAGAGGAAAAGAAAGCGAGAGAGAAATAGTAAGAGAGAGAGAGAAATAGAAAGAGAGAGAGAGAGGGAGAGAGAGAGAGAGAGAGAGAGAGAGAGAGAGAGATGTTGCAACAAATTCGAATAGCGCCTACCGCAGGAAATGAAAAAAAAATGATAGTAAGTCAAGATAGGAAATCAAAATTTTATGATATTATGATGATTGTTCAAGTATCAAAAAAATTTATGAGGATGTAAGGAATAATCAAGCATAGAATGAATTCATAATGTCTGAAAGGTAAAAAAAAAAGAGGCAACATGTCTGACAGCTGATAAAATGGATGTACAATAATTTAACCCTTTCAATGCTAAGGTTATTTCTCAAACTACTAACTATTTGCATGATGTTTTTTCAAGATCTTCATGATATGCCTTTTCTTATACTAATACCAGATACATCCGATTTCAGTGGACTGACATAATATGCCGAAAGTCTGTAATTCATTTTGTCAGTCCTGTGAAATACGAATCATCTGGTATAAGAATGATTCCTCCTCCTCCTCCTCTTCCTCCTCTTCCTACTCCTCTTCCTCCTCTTCTTCCTCCCCCTCCTCTTCCTCCTCCTCCTCCTTCTCCTCCTCCTCTTCTTCCTCCTCCTCCTTCCCTTCCTCCTCCCCCCTCCTCCTCCCCTCCTCCTCTTCCCCCCTCCTCCTCCTCCGCCTGTTTCAGTCTGAAATTGGATGGGAATGTGTGAACTCTGGCTGACATGGAAATTCAAAACAAACTGTCAGAGCTGTCAGATGTACCTGCCTGCCACTTTGTAGTGTTTTGATTGGAAGTCTACCACCCGACACCTACCGCCATTACTAACAGACAGGCAGTTGTCGAGTGTAGATTAACCCTTTCACAGCGAGGTCCAATTGAGCCCAACTGAAGTATTATGCTAAATCTTGAAAATGTACGTGTTCTTATACCAGATAAATCAGATTTTAAAGAACTGACATAATATGCCAAAAGCCTGAATTTCAAATTCAGTTAACTGAAATCTGATTTATCTAGTATAAGAAACGACAAGTCTTAAAGATTCTGGCGTCCTTAGCTGTGAAAGGGTTAATTAATAGACCAGGCGGTGATGGACGGGTGGTGGGTTTCTCTTTTCTCTGTGGGAGTCGGAGCAGATTGGAGGAAGATTTCAGTGGGTTTGGTTCTCGCCAGCTTAACACCCTTATTATATAATATATATAAAAATACCCCCCCCTTCACACACTTTGGGTCATATCAAAAGTGGAGCTCTCAAGGCACGGTAACGTGCTGAGCCACACACATTTTTTTGGGCAAACATAACTGGAATTGAACATTTCAGGAATCCAACTTACCAAAAAAATATGTCTCAAAATATGTCTCACTTCTGCCCCACGGTCTAACAACAGAGAAAACGGAGGGCTCACTAGAATATCTCTATCTCACCCAGTCACAGTCTATTATGTACTGACACCGGGCCAACCAGTCTTAGCATTGTTTCCGTAATGCCGAAATATTCAAATTCGAATGAGAACTCCGTTTATCTCTATATGGCAGCACGTTAAATTGTCTAGAAAGCTCCGCCTTTAACATGACCTAAATTGTTTTAAAGAGAGCGTTGTTAAACTGGCAATAACCAACCAAGAACCCCCCCCCCAAAAAAAAAAACAAAAAAACAACAACAACAACAAAAAACCAAACCCTCAAACCGACCCTAGGATTCAGCATGCGTTGAGAGTACTTTCAGCATTTCAGCTACCCAGTCTGGCCCGTTTTGTTGTCAATAAGAAGGTGACATATGATAATATTTATTCTAACATCTTGTCTCTCTGCTAAGAACTTTGAATTGACACGTAAAAAGTAACAGCATTTGTTCTCCAGCTTTGCAAACTTCATGACTTCTTGCGACTGAAAGAAAGAAAAAACAGTTTTAAAAAGGCATCGCGTGATGTTGGCATTTATAGACTGTAATGATGTATGCGTTGCATCATAACAATCACAACAATGTCCGCATTTTGTTAACCCTTTCACTGCTAAGGACACTAAAATCTTTACAATTTGCCTGTGCTTATATACAGATTTCAGTGAACTGGCATAATATGCCAAAAGCCTGAATTTCAGGCTTTTGGCATACTATGTCAGTTCACTGAAATCTGATTTATCTGGTATTAGAAAACATACTTTTTCAAGAATTGTCCTATTTCAGTTGGGTTAGAATCAGACCTCGCTGGGAAAGGGTTAAAACACAGAGTTGTGTGATGGTGTCATTAAATGGGAACAAAGGGAAACTACTCAATCATTGTTCCTGGCATGTTGTGATTATAATTTCAAACGTAATGGTTCTATAGAGAACATGGGTAGACATTTCCTCTGTAAACATGGGAGGAAAACCCTGCACATTACGATATTAGGAAGTGGTTTAGGGATTCTAGTTCTAAACCTGAAACCTAATAGACCCATTGTGTTTGACGTCAGAACCAAAATATGTCAGCAACATAATATTCAGCGAGAATCTTGTTTATAGACTGTATGGGCCGATTTCATGACGCGAGACCAAAGCTTATAGGGTCGCTTTCATGACGCGAGACTAGATTTTAGTCCGAGGGTAAGTTCTAAATTTAGCTCAATTTAGGCTCTCTTTGAATATTTTGATCACTTAAAAAATTAAAAACAATTCACTCCGTACCGAAATCGTGCCAAATTTAGAACAAAGTCTAGGACTAAGGCTTGGTCTCGCCCATAGAGTATAATGCAGACTTACAGTTTTCTGTTGCAGAAAGCCCACACTAACCATAGCTCCAGTTATTATTGTCGGGGACTCTTCTTTTACAATGGAACCAAAGGAACGGGACCTCACACACTCCATATATATATATATACATACACACACATATACATACACACACACAAAACCAACACATACTTCTTGATATGCCAGAAGCTAGAATACCTCCCCACCCCCACCCCAAATAGAAACAGAACCCAATTAAAAAATAGTACCAAAGAAAAAAAGACCCCAACAACAACAAACCATGCAAGTTAACATAAACAAAGACAAAGAGGAAACAGAGAAGATATAATGAAAAATGGAACATTTAAACATGGCAGAATTTAGGATAGATAGATGGATAAATAGATGGATGGATAGACAGACAGACAGATAGATAGATAGATAAATAGATAGACAGATGGATGGATAGACAGATAGATAAATAGATAAATAAATAGATAGACAGATAGATAGATAGATAGAGACAGATAGATAAATAGATAGATAGATAGACAGACAGATAGATAGATAGATAGATAGAGAGATAGATAGATAGATGGATAGATAAATAGATAGATAGATACAGAGAGAGAGAGAAGAAAGAGAGGGGGGGAGAAGGAAGAAGAAGAAGAAGAAGAAGAAGAAGAAGAAAATGAAGAAGGAGAAGAGGGAAAATAGCCGAAAAAACACACCCACCAGTCAGAAAGAATAGAATCTAAAGCGTACGAACTACAAACAAATCAAGATCTAGGTATTTGGAGTCGAAGTAGGAAACTAGAAAATAAAGCACTATCAGAAGAAAGGGCTCATGTTATGAATTTGGTGTGTTGACATTTACCTGAAAAAACAGCATTTACAAAGTGTGTAATAATATTAAGAGTATGAGGCTTACACCGAAATGGAGAAGACAGAGATGAAACAGTCACAACATATTGTAATGGTTCATACAACCCCTCTCTATGTTTCTTTATGGAATTCAGATAGTAGGCTCATACACTAAAGAGAGAGAGAGAGAGAGAGAGAGAGAGAGGGAGAGAGAGAGAGACACACACACACACAGAAGGAGAAGAGAGATATACATAGAGAGACAGAGAGAGACATAGAGAGACAGAAAGAGACACAGAGAGCAACAGAGAGAGAGACAGAGAGGCAGAGAGAGAGAGAGGCAGGGAGAGCCAGAGAGAGAGAGAGAGGCAGGGAGAGCCAGAGAGAGAGAGAGAGAGAGCCAGGGAGAGACAGAGAGAGACAGAGAGAGAGAGAGAGAGAGACCAGCAGACAGGAAAACCCATAAAAAAAAGAGACAGAATGGCAGATGGAGAGTAAAAGATGGAGTAAGAGCTAGGACTAGGAACACAGTGTAAAGAAGTCCCAGAGTAAGAGACAAGTGGAGATGGAGGTAGAGTAGTGTCAGGCGGGTGCAGGCAGAGTCAACGGCTCATTCATCATTTGGATGGAAATGGAAACCTCTTTCCTCACAACACCAACCTCAGGAAACGGAAGGTTGGTTTGGGTCGGTTGGAAAAAGAAACAAACAAACTTTGTGTCATAAGTCATCCACGCGTGGGGTTGCTCAAAACACGCCGTGCTCAACGAAAAAAAAAGTATCAAACAAATTTTAAAACTGTTCCGAGACCGAAAATTAAACCATGTGATTATATTTATCCATGATATTACGGAAAGAAAGAAGAGAGAGAGAGAGAGAGAGAGAGAGGGAGGGAGAGGGGGAGAGAGAGTAGGAGATATATATGAGGAGAGAGGGAGAGAGAAAGAGCGAAAGAGAAAGAGAGAGAGGTAAAGGGAGGGAGAGAGAGAGAGCGATAGAGAGAAAGAGAGAGCGAGCGAGAGAAAGAGAGCGAGCGAGCGAGAGAGAGAGAGAGAGAGAGAGAGAGCGAGAGAGAGAGAACCAGAAAAACGGATAGAATGTAGATTACAGATAGGCCTGTTGAATGGTGGATTGCCAGGAAGATAGATTCTGACGTAGATAGTTTTGCACTTCGAAACCAAAGGAAACGGACAGTAAACTCGGGGAAGAGACTAAGAGAACCAGGGGTGGTGAAGAGTGAAAAACGACGGAGATGAAGAAAGCAGCATCAGGTAGTCCGGTTTTCCAGATCGCGTCTCTCAACGGCTGGCCTGTAGGGTCTGAGGATGGCTCCTTACGAGGTGATGACGGCCAGATATCGCCCCGTTGATTGGTCCAGACCACTGAGGGAAGACGTCTCGCGTTTCCCAACGAGAGTTTGATTGTACTACGAAACGAAATGGGGTTTAAAAATTGTCAATTGTACGTCCCAGTTGTCAACGTTTTGTAGCAGAAATTGCTCAGCTTTAAAGTTTTCGTTGACATTAATTTAATTTGACTAGCGTTCAATACGAGCTCCGTTAACATTCTCTCTCCCTCTCTCTCTCTCTCTCTCTCTCTCTCTCTCTCTCTCGCCAACATTCGGAACAACATTCAAACTTTTCTCAATTTTTGTTTTTGTTACGAACCTTTTGCTTGCCCTTGTGAATCAAATTAGAAATGAAAAATTAGAAGGAAATTGCAATACTATTGACCCTAGCGTCTCGTTTTCGTGTGTCCTGGTTTTGTCTCAATTTGCTTTTAGTTGATTAAACACATTGGTAATAATCAATACAAATTGCTTTAATTCGTTGAAATCCTGTCCATTTCTCCAGTGCCAAAACCTATAGTTGATAGCAACTGCGGGACACAGTCAAAACAAGAAAACGGGCTGCTGGAAACTATAACAATATCATGGTATGAAATTATGCAAAGATAGGTTATAAAATGTCAAATTATCAGAGAGAGCGGATAGCAGGACAAAACTGGACGTTTCGGATCAATGGCCCATCGTCAACAAAACAGCATTTAAAAAAGGAAACAAAAAGCCCTACTCTACAAGACGCAGTTTGTGCTAAAAGAACGCACAATGTAGTTTGGGGATCTCTAGTTTTCTGTAAAAACTCTCGGGGTCTCTCTTCTTTTTGTTGTTTATTGAAATGTGTTACGGTAAATTTGCATAGTAATCTGTCTTCTTGTGTTCTAAAACCTGGATTACGATTACCCCGTCAAACACAATATTTAGTTGAAAGTTTGATTGAGTGTCATGAAGTCGAGATAGGATATGGATGTCGTAGTCTAGACTCATGACCCGGGGCGGGGGGGGGGGGGGGG
>JAUEKZ010183397.1:0-13310 GCA_031471865.1 Melibe leonina | reverse complement strand
TCTTATCCCACGGCTCGGGCAGTGCCGACATAGCTCGCTGGCGGAGCAGTTTCTGCAGTCGACTGAGAATAATTAGCTAGACGTCTCGATAGTCTAGTCCGCGAATTGTCGGAAATCCGACGATTGTCGGCACACATTAAATTGTTGTCCCTGCTGAGCAGCATAAGATAAAATGCTACAGAGTGTTTATGCAATATGTCCGAGGGAATGGTAAAACTCTGCATACTGGTTTCCTGAAGGCCACAGACGTTCCAACAGGAGGGATGGGGACAGGGCTGGCCATTTCCGGGCTGAAGGGTGCATCCCCCCGCAGCTGTCGCTCCACTTCCTCCGCTGTCAACACTTTGGGCTTTTGGTTCTCCCGAGCCAGCATGTTGTGCTCAATCTCTGCCAGCGTCAGAGCATCGGACGGGATGGGCACAGACGGGTGTCCCTGAGGTGTAGCAGCCCTCCCATTACCAAACACCTGGTGAGGCAAATCATCCATGAACTAAAAGACTTAAAATTTACCTGTACAAATAATGACGATAATAATGAATCTTCAATGGTGCCAATTTTTCATTTGTTTACACATCAATGTTAATCAAAATATCAACACATGCAGTAGAGATACATCACAAATATTGACAACACATGTAGTAGAGATAGATCACAAATATTGACAACACATGTAGTAGAGATACATCACAAATATTGACAAACAACAATACACGTATACCCATTTACTAATATATAACACACAGACCTACAAACATCTGAGTTAAAAAAAATAATCAAACTAGAACTTTCCATATGTCTATGTTTTTGGACCAGTACTCTCAGTATGTCTATAGTTACATTTGAATGGTATGAAAACACATTAATTTTGTAGATTTGGCATATTGTGTTTGGTAAGAATCAATTGACTAATTGAACTGAAATTAAAGGTAGAACTAAGACAAAGACAAATGCCCTGACAGTAGGTGCATTATCATGATTGTTTACGCTACAGCAGGTCAAAGTTGATGTGCTGAGGGATAGCGCACTCTTGGCTGACAGAACACTGGTAACACACATAAAGTGAATGGCGCATTCAGCACCAGAACGTTCGCTACGCAAATCAAATGAAGGAAAAGCCTACGAGAATGAACTCACCCCGGGAAAGTCCCTGTGGGCCGCCTGCTTAGCCGAGGCAAACAATGCCTGTAAGGTGTTGTTGACAGGTTTGGCAAAGGGGGAGTCGCCAGATGGAGAGCCCCAGATGGTCTTGCCAGGCGACGCCTTGGGAACACAGGGAAAAAATTATACAAATTATTTCAATGAAAAAACAAAACAAAAAACCCAACAAAAAGGAGAATATCTGTTCAAAGCTTTTGAAAATGTGAAACAAAAAAGATACAAACAAGCTGCATTGAATTGGACAAAACGGACAAGATAAGGGGAGAGAGAGTGTGTGTGAGAAAGAGAGAGATTGAGCAAAGTGGAGACAAAAAGAGAAAAAGACGCTTAACCCTTTCAATGCGAAAGATGTTTCTAAAACTATTAAGTTACTTTAAAAATCTTCAACATTACTATTATACCAGATAATGTAAAAAGCCTGAATTTAAGGCTTTTGGTATATGATGTCAGTCTACCGAAATCTCATTTATATGGTCTGGTAAAAGACCACTTTAATTTTGAAGATTGCGCATAGACTGCTTGGTAAGTTAAGGGTTAACAAAAAAAATATATTTTAAAAAAACCAACAACCATACCAATGTGTTGTATTCAACTTGAGAGCTGTACTGAGATTCTTGTCTTCGCTTTGCCTGCACAGGAAAAAGAATGCACACCATCAAATAAACCATGTTTCAAATGTCCTCATAATAAATCCAATAAATTATTTCAGACCATCTTCATTGTGACATCATGCGAAATCATATAAAGCAGCTAGATTTTAATTTACAAAATTTACAACTAGGATTTTCATCTAAATTTTTTTTTTTAAAAACCTTATATAAAATTTCATGTAACAGTAAAGCTAATTATAATTTCCTTATTTTAGCTTAGTAACTGAAAAGGACGGATTGAAAATCCAAACAATCAAATAATTCAATGTATTTTCAACACAGCTCTCTCTCTTACCCCTGCAATGGGGCGGCCCGTAGCGGTGAAGAAAGCTTTCCCATCTCCGTCCTCCACCATCAACCGATTAATGGACTGTTCCAGTTCATCCTGCGATGCAAAGGGAGAAAATACAAATTTAAAATGAGGTTAAATAGAAGCGGATGCTGAGAACGAGATGAAAATTCTGGGCTTTGTAAAACAAACTGTACCATAGAAGATAAAACCAAGGCCGCTATCAGGGAAGACTAAAACATTGAAAGTTGAAACAATCAAATATTATTATGGAATTTATTTAACAAACACAGTAAAATCAAATAGAAAAAATTTACAAAGTGCAAAAGAATGCTGCTCGATATGTAACTAATAATTACTACTTTATTACAGGCTCAACAAATATCAATATGAAGAACTTAAGGATGGATACCGCTCCAAGAGGAGAGAGCCAGGACTAAGGTAACAATATTTTACAAAGGGCTAAACAGACTAATAGAAATCCAAATTGACCAACACCAGCGGAGTTTGATTCAGAGACAAACTAGGCAATCAGGCTATGAGATGTCTAATCTACCTCGATCTAATATTGACAGTCAACTTCATTCCTTCTTTCCTAGCACTATAAGGTTATGGAACAGCTTGCCTACAACCACAAAGCTTATGAACAATGTCGAAACTTTTAAAAATAGGCTTCATCATATAACCTTAAGAAAGGCACTATTAGTTATTGTATTAAATAAAAAAACAAATAAAAAATTATTTAAACGCTTTAAGAGTTTAAGAGGTCTGTAATCGACCACATTGAAATGCGCACTGGCAGTAATACTCAGCCCAGCCAAGTAAGTCAGTTAATTGGAAGAAGAAGAAGTATGTTACAGCTTTGCTGAAAATGAGTATAGATATCCGACTGTAAGTCGTAACCCAAAAAATTGTTAACAGGGTCGTAACGCATCCAGTTTTCAAATTAACTCCATATACAAGTCTTCATGCTACATCTTCCTAACAAACCAAGGGTCAATAATGAAAATAATACAACAATCATTAAAAATAGATTTGAACCATAGATATTAGACACCAAAACATTGATGTCGTGTTTGTGGTGATGAAAGTTTTAAACAAAAACGTCAACCATATCATTGACTTTGTTATTTCAATGCCCATTGAACAATAGCCTTTTTTCCCCCAGTTTACCACAGGCCCAGCGGCCCATTTTATATTATGACTAAAATTTCACAGTGTGTACTGTTCCTGTTCCTTGTAATCATAGCCTGACAAACAGTTAAAGGATACTCAGGGTATTACACACAGGTTTGGTTAAAACGTAACTTATTGAAAAAAATAAAATAAATATTACAAAACATGTTCACACCTCCTGCATAAGACTGGTATATCCTTTATCCATGGTGACAAACCCAGAGTCTTTCGTCTGGTTCTCATCTTGGTCGAAGAATGAAGTCCCCTCCAACTCACATGCCATCCGATTGTGTTCATCTTCCCAATCAAAATCGCCTTACAAACAGGGAGAGAAAATGACCAGTTAAAAATACATACATTGAAAAAAAAAAAACAACCATCGTACTTTGAAGATGCCATCCACATTTTTGCTTTCATTTGGGGCATTTTTGGTCATGATATCACAAGCTCTATAAGACTCAATCACAGTCGAAAATTTCTTATTCCCAGATACCACTCAAGAAAGCAGGTCAGGGAATCATACGACATCAAAACATTTAATTAAAACAATAAAATTCACTGGCTGAAATAAAGTGACATCCATACGGGTGTGTTGCTTGTCTCAGAGGGTTTTCTAGCTGGTTTGAGTTTAAATTTTGGTCATGATATCACAAGCTCTATAAGACTCAATCACAGTCGAAAATTTCTTATTCCCAGATACCACTCAAGAAAGCAGGTCAGGGAATCATACGACATCAAAACATTTAATTAAAACAATAAAATTCACTGGCTGAAATAAAGTGACATCCATACGGGTGTGTTGCTTGTCTCAGAGGGTTTTCTAGCTGGTTTGAGTTTAAAAACAGTTTGAAACAATCTTATGTTTCATTTTTAAATTTAAGTGTGATAATCTTGAAATTTTGGATCGGAATTGCTAAAAAATATTAACTCAAGAATCAATGCGAGGGCCTTCTATCCAATTTCTAGACTGCACAGAAGAACTTTTCTATTTGTATTGCAGTGTTGTGGGACTGTACAAGAAGCAGGGTTGCCACTGTCAGCTGGAGAGGCCAAAAGTGGGCCCCCTCTCCAAAATTATAAAAAAAGTGGGCCGTATCGCAGAATGCGCTGTCTCCAGAGGTTTATAGGTACCACAAAAATATATAGTCACACATTCTTATTTATTTAGATAAACCCCAACATAATGAAATGCTGCAGTTTCTTTTATAAGCTTTCTTCTTTACATCTCACTCTCCAAACTTCTACATTCTGCTTTAAGCATTAAGTTGAAATAAAGAAACATCACTTCCTGTTATATGAGTTTACATGTTTCAAAGAATAGAAGTATCTAAATAGAAAGTCTATCAATGTAACTGCGTGCATTTTTCTTTAGTCTTTAGAGACGATACAATCACTTATCAAATATTGTAGGAATACCGGCAGCCAAGTGATTAAAAAAAAATGGCAATATGGCTAGATAGATAGTATAATCATATAGATGAAAACAATTTTCTCGGAATAGTAAATAATCTATCCCCATTGTCAGGATTTACTACGCTCCCCAACTGTGTTAAACCAATACTTAATTTTTTGTCCAGCGCTGAAACTGAAACCAAAACATGAAGCTCCCGAAGATTAAATACAAGATGGCTGATTCTAAACAAATCAGTACTCAAATTGATGTGGTCAGTACCCGACTCGATTATCTGGACCGAGGTGATTTATGATGAAAAGAACCTGACGGTAATTATCCTTAAACAAATAACAAGAGATAACACACAATGTGTGAAAAACACACGATAACACTAAATAACATTGTTATTTGTCAAATGCTAACAACCCGAAACCTAATATTATAAACAAAGTAGTAGTCGATATATATATATATATACGCACATACGATACATACACAGTCAACTGTGTGTCGTAGAATAAAACATTCGTTAGGATTCGCTCTTCACGGGAACAATGATTCTTAATTAAAACTCCGGGAAAGTACTAGCGGGTCATTTATTTTCGGATGATGTAGAGATATGATAGAATATCGGAGAAATCCCAACAAGAAAAGTGTGAATGGCAAATCTGTAGCTCAATCTTTGGTTCTAGTGCCCCTCAGCCCTGCTTCGTGGAAATATGTGGCGTAATAATGCATAGTGCCAACGTTATCGGTGACTGTCGAAGCAGAATTGAACTAATGCGCCATGATCACGCTCCCGGTGTTTGTATGCTGCTTTTCAATTACGTAAAATAACCAACATGTGAAGCCAAGTCTCAAACTTCACCACAGGCTATTTTTTACGCAATGAATCAAAACAAAAACTATTGCTATTAAATTTAATCAAAAGCAGAAATCTGTCGATGCTTTTAAATCTTACATTATGTCAACATTCCATGAACTGGAGGTAGATATGCAGTGATGATAATAGCAAATTCTCAAAATGGCAGAAAATTATCGGCACCTCAGAAATATGCAAAAAACAATAATTCCCCTGCCATCCCATAAATTAAACTTTGACGATAATAAAAGAGGAACAAATCTGGCAAGCAAAAATGGCGGAAGGTTATCATCACTGATATGGTATCTATCAGTTTAACCAGTAAGATATCAGAAACCATGTGCAAAATTGCCAGAAAAATCGGGTTGAGTTATTCAGACTGTAGTGAGAATAAAATAACTTTTTAAAAAAGAGACAAAGAATAATAAACCAAAACTTTGTTACCTTCATCCATTCCCCCAAAGGTCTCCTCATTGAGAACATCAAAGTCTTCCTCATCTTCGGGGGCCTGAATGAGCTGGTTTTCATTGTGCATAAGTTTGCCCCCTCCCAGGGTCTGAGAACAAAAAAGAAATTTTAGAAAACTTGAGACAACTAACTTAGCTAACTGTCGAGAGAACAAAAAGCCATTGACAATCACTTGACAATGAATGTCATATGATATGATACTTTACCATCTGCACTAGATAACTGTTAAAAGACAATTAACTTGTAAAGTTAACACTACTCTCATTTAACAGACTTTAAATCCTCTTTTACACACCAAGAAATCTAAAACCACCTGGGCAAGAAATCCCTTTTGTTGACAACAATGCCACACAGGTCAAAGTTTCAAATAACATAAAATCATTCAAAATAGATTCCAACCATTTATATTGAACAAAAACTTCCAAGTGTGAAGTATCTATTCTTTGTTATCTTAGCCTGCCGACTGTAACATGGTCATAAAAATGAGTGTTTCGGCTAGTAGGATTGCATTTCTGTCACTCGTTGGTAACCTAAAAGCATGCTCATTTTCATTTTCCAAAGATGGCAACTTCTATTTGTTCAAAATATCAAGCTAAGACTAACTTGAATACTGTGGGGAAAAGCCTTATAAATAAATCTCCTCCATCATATTCCCAAAAGGTGGGAAATTTTACAGATTAATAAAGTAATAAAGTCATCTTACGGGAAACACAGTCTCCTTATTCCGCGAAAATTCCATGTTTACGCCATGTTACTTCCAATATCACTTGATACCCTCGTTAATAAAGTGCCCTAATTCTGAGTTTTGATATTTAACCTCTCCTGGTAATGAAAAACTTAAGATTTTAGAAATTTATTTTTTTATTTACGTTAGAGTCCCTTTTAACTCGAAAACTTAAAAGTAATGGGAACTTTTGAGTTTAAATTTTTCTTTTGTTTTGATGAGAGTATATAGTCTCTTCCGATTTTTCCGCCATTTCTCGTGAAGTAACGTCAACTCGTCGGACATTTCCGGCTGCTCTTCTCTTTGAGCGAAGAAACGAAAATATTCAATTGTTCATCAGAATTTTGTGGCTCCAGATGATAATGTACGTTTCCTTATGGCTTATAGAATGTGTACGATTCAATATGTAGTTGGATAGTATTGTCATTACCCAAGAGAACGAAGGGAATGTCTGAGGTCGATATCGCCGGAGATCTGCCGAATGGTGACGAGTCCGTCTTCGTTGACGAGCATCAGCATGGATCGGAAACTCCGTCGGAATCGGCGACAGAAGTTTCTGTGACATCCCCACAAAATGCCATCTCAGCCGATCATGTGTTTGTGGCGACGTCTCAAGGGCTCATCAGTGCCCAACATTTTCACGAAGCTGCAGCTGCTGGTATCAAAACTACCCACATCGTAATCCATGACCAAACTCTCGACCAGTTAGAAGCTGGTCTCAAAACTCCAACAACACCACTCCCGCCTCCAACCCCTGCGACACCCCTCAGCCGCGAGAAAGGTTTTCGGTATCTTTGGGATGACTCTGCCCATGGGGAAATTTTACCAGTACGCTGCAAAAATACAAATGGAGAACTATTTAAGTCTAAATTTGGTTCAGGTGAGTAATCTCATTGATTTAACTACCCTCGCTTTTAAGTGCACGAGTGACTCCTTGAGGGCAACTGATGACCCTAGACTAAAGGGAATGAGTTCTCAAAGCACTTCATTCACAGATGAGAAAAAAATAAACCCGGTCGCCTTATTCATTTTTTATTTTATTTAGTAAAATGTAAAAAAAATAATTCCAAGCATCTATCTAACCCCTTCGCTTTATTGTGAAGAGCTAATTTGGATAGGTGGGAGCAAACTCCTTTTGTCTTAGACATGGTAGTATTAAATACAGTTGTTTCCCTTAGACTATACAATCACCTTCAAATATTTAATCAGTTTTTGTCCATCTTATTATACTCTTTTGAGTTGTGGGATCTGTTATGTATTTTTTTCCCGTTGATTTTCTTTGTTTGGTAAGTACCTAAATGTCTTTCTTAGTTTTGATTCAGTTGTACCATGCTATTTTTACTTTTGAAACAATTAAATGTGCAACCAGTATTCATGTGTGGATATTTATGATGGCAGGCGGCAGAGGAAAGTGTATCAAAGGAGGAGACAACTTCTGGTACACCCCAAATGAGTTTGAAGCTGTGGCTGGTCGGGCCAGCAGCAAAGACTGGAAACGAAGCATTCGGTATGGAGGACGAACCCTGCAGTGCCTGATTGAGGACAACCTGTTGCATCCACATGCCACTTCCTGTACATGTGCTTCCTGTTGTGATGACGAGGCTGTGGTATGAGAATTAATCCTTTTTTTTTTTTGTTTTTGTAGGAGTTTTTTCTTTTTGTTGTAATTTGTTGTCTTTGTTACTTTCTTTTCATTTTTGTTTTATATCTCTTTGCTTCTTTCTCTGATATCCTGTCTTGTGCATGTCATTCTTATTGAAATTGGGCGCACCATTTCACTGAAATCCAATTTATCTGGCATAAGAACATATTTATTTGAAGAGTTTTTAATATTCTGTTAGGTTAGAATAAGACCCCACTGTAAATGGGTTAAGCTTTGGGGTAATTTTTTACCATTGAATTAAATTTTTATATAATTTTTGCTCATCCTCAATCAGACTGGGCCAGTCCGTTTGTTTGTGCCTTACAAGAGGAGGAAGAAGGAATGTGAGGAAAACGGTCTTGTCTCACCGTCCAAAAAAGTCAGTCTTTCCAGCTCCAAGTCACCTGTTGGGTTGACTGTGCCCAAAGTAGAAGTTGAACAAAGTAAGTTTTTTCTAATTTGGCTATTGTTTCATGCCCAGTCCATACTAGACTCCTGACATTGTCTTCATTTTGTTCTGTTACAATTTAAAAAAAAAAGATTTTGTACATAGTGCATTTTTTACACAAATGTTTCCTATTAATTTATCCACCCTTTGCTTTTGTATTATTATGTAAAATGAAGAAAAAAAAATCCATAGTTTATATTATTATTATTTTATTTTTTTTGCCTTACAATAAATTTAAAATACCTTTTTCCCTCCATCTCTGTAGATGCAGGACAAGTGATGATGCCAGTGGTCTCTGGTCCCACAACGCTTCAGAACTCTGGTGCCATTCAAAGCGTTGCAGTGCCCAATCAGGAGAAGCCAGGAGAGATGGTGCACATTGTTGCCACGGATGCTCAGGGAAACCTGGTCACTGGAGGTACCTTCGAGGGGGGGGGTGAGAGGAGGGGTGGTGTTCACAGGGGAGGAGTGTAAGACTCAAACATAAACATAACAGCAGCTTCAATACAGCCACACTTCTCCTTGCACACACCAAGCGACCCCATTTCCATTCTCTCGCGTCATAACTAAAAATATACCTCATTCCCACACCACCTCACACTATATCTTTACACCAATCCATTCACAAGGAGATAGATGGCTGGGGGGTTGACCGAGGCCTTGAATAGTAATCAGCAGATTTTCTCTGAAATAGGACCCCCACCTCCACTCATTGCGGTTAACTTTAACACTAACAACAGATATACACACATATGATCTGTGTATTGTAGTCTTGTAGTTGATGGAAAAGGGTCCTGTTCTTCTGGGTACACAGCCTGTTATTCAATACCTCACACACAATCTGTGTATTGAAGTTTTATAGTTTATAAACAAAAAGGTCCTGTTCTTCTGGGTACACAGCCTGACTGTTGTTCTATGCTTTAGGGCGGATTACTCTAATCTGTTTATTTAGATTTAGTCATTTATTTAGGGACAAGGAATCGACAAGAAAGATAAGATAACTTTATTGATCCCTCAACAGGGAAATTATTTTACAATGTTACATACAGACATAGGGATGCGCCATAAGACAGGAAACAATAAAATGAATAGGCAAAAATAAACCATAAGCATAAATGATTAGATTTTTTTTTTTTTAATATATATATAACATAATGACTGACTGTCTATCTCACAATTCTTCATGTACACACCTAAACCTCATACCGCCAACATATATATCCAAGAACATGTATGACTTGCACATCATAAATACTTCTCTATACCACCAACTTGGTGTTTTCCCTACCCCTGGTGGTATATCGAGGTCCAAGTGTAATTGTAAATAATGGTATTAAATGTGGTAATCATCTTCACTAACATTATTATTTGAACGCTACCAGATTTGTTCCTCTTTTATTATCGTCAAAGTTTAAATGGGATGACAGGGGAATTATTGTTGGTTTTGCGCATATTTCTGAGGTGCCGATAATTTTCCACCATTTTGAGAATTTGCTGTTATTATCACTGCATATTGTTTAGGGTTACAATGCATACTTGCAGGCAAAGTGAGCCCTGAATGGGCCTATATTGGATGGGCTGCAGGTTTTTTTCTAGATCCACCCACTTGCCCCCATGTACATGTAATAAGTGACCTGCTGCTTTACTCTGTCTGATCATTCAGATGCCGTGGTGATGACCCCGTTCTCCCTGGCCCAGGTCAACCAGAAAGCTGCAGGGGTCGGAGGTCACATGGTGACCATGGATGTGATGGAGCAGAAGAACTGGTGGCAGCTAGAGGAGGTTTGTTTCTTTTGTGATACAAGATGGTGATTAGTGGAGGAACTTTGGGTATTTGTTGTTTATTGAGAGTTTTCGGGGCGATTTTAACACTGAGTTAAGGTCATATCTGCGCCTCAGGGGTAAAAAAGGGGTCATTCAAATCACAAACGAATAATCCGAACGAGAGAATGTTTGAAATCTAAACTGTGCGCCGATCCTTGAACTCACGGGGCATGCACAGAACTATGAAGAAGAAGATTCTAAAATTATTTCAGATTAACCCTTTTTTTTGGGGGGTTATCATTTTTTATTAGGCTTCATCATTTCTGTCTGCGTTATGTGTGTGTGTGTGTGTCGAATATGACATGTGTTACAGTACAGCTCTCGTTTTCATCTTTCAACAATACAAGACAGTATATTATACTAACTGAATGAAAGAGAAGGGGTAAGAGGGTGGGGGTGTAGGGGTTTGAGAGAAGAGTATACGAGGATCTATTGTCATAGGTAAGGTAATGATCAGGGCTGGCTGTACAAGGGTCGAGCTATCAAGTAGTTTCAAGTGTTCCAACTAAGGTTAGAGGTGTTGTGTGTGCTTTACTTTTTCAAGGCTAGTGCCTACTGGTTCTCGTCACTTTAATCATAGAAAGTACTTCGGTCGGGTGTGTGTGGTGCAGGTGTGTGTCGTGTCTGTTTATCTGTGTATGTGCATGCCTGTCTGTCTATTGCTGCTCAATTTTGTTTTATTTCTCAATTGTTTTGACCCATGTACTTACTTATACTGCTTAATTGTTTGCAGAGCAGCCTAACACCTTATTTTGTACCTTTGCCTTCATGTCTGTGTGTGTACTTGTTTATGTGGGTGTGTGTATTTGTGTATGTGTGTGTGTGTGATCAGATGGCCAACAACCTGTTGCAGCAAGCCCAGCAGCTGAAGATCATGATTGAGCAGGTCAAGCAGCAAAGTCTGGTTGCCAAGGACACGGCATTGCAGCAGCAACGGGCACAGATGGAGAAGGAGAAGCAGGAGGTGAGGGGGGAGGGGACACACAGGCTTCCTGGCTCAAGCGGTCCAGTGTCTACTTTCAAAATGATATTTTTTTCCTGTTAACTATTATTCTCACATACCCTCAGATTTTGACTTGGAATGGATCGGTCAATAAATTAAAATAAACTATAAACCCTGTTACTTAAATGGGATTTATCTTATATCATAACTTCTACATTTGAAGATTTTGCATGTTTCAGGTTTGTTAGAATCAGATCCGGGTGTGTATCTACCACTACCAAGGTTGATTTCAATGTGTTGTTATTGTTTTGATGTCACACGACAGGCCATCAACACAGCGCGTATAGAGACCCAGATGAACCTGTCGCGTGTGCTGATGGAGGAGAGGGCCCAGCGCTCCATGGCTCTGGCACAGGCCCAGGTACAGGCCAGGGCAGGCTTCCAGGACAAAGTGGTGGACCACGTGGCAGTCATTGCCGAGGACAAGGTTGGTGCTGACACATGCCCCCCCCCCCCTCCTTCTGAAGTCTCGTAGTCATAATAGTCTTGGGGCCACTGGTATCCCCCCGCCCCCCTCTCTCAAGTCTCGTAGTCATAATAACAATGAAGAGAAAGGTTAATAGGAACAGGCATGAAATGCGGTTATTGTTGACTTATCCTCTTGGCAGTGCAGTATGCCTCCCTCTAGAACAGTGATGATAATCTTCTGGCGGAATTCCGCACTTTTTGTCTGCCGTCAGATTTGTTCCTCTTTTATTATCATCAAAGTTTAAATGGGATGACAGGGGAATTATTGTTGGTTTTGGGCATATTTCTGAGGTGCCGATAATTTTCCGCCATTTTGAGAATTTGCTGTTATCATCACTGCAAGAAATTGCAGGTCCTCGTCATCTGTCTGTAGTTTGTATAAATAAATAATGCAATGTGTGAATGTCTGTTGTGGGTACAACGAGCATGAAATATTGTTTTATCATTTTGTCTTTGTCTATTTCATGCCTGTTCCTATAATTAACCATCCTCTTCCTTACTTTACCACAGTCTCAGCAGTCTACTTTAATCTATATATATACATGTACTAAAAATCTACTAACGTTTCTATCTATTGATGTATGTGACGCTAAAGATATTAATCGTGGATGGATTTTCAGAATTGAAGGTGTTATCATTAACAGTTGTAGCTACTGGGCTTGGTAGTTGAAATTACACTCTGACAAGTTTGAATTAATGATTTTTTTAAATCTCAATCAAAATTGTGAGCACATGGGTTGGTGCCCATTTAAAATTTGAGTGAAGTGAATTATTTAGAGTAAAATTTATTGCCCAGACAAACAAAAAAACAGACCTAATGATAGAATAAAGATTGCTTGATCTTAATTTTGGTTTTGACTTGAAATACAGAGTTGTTTGACCTAAGCTTGTTTTTGTTTTTTCAATTTCATATACACTTGAATCTCGTTATACCTCCACTCCACCCATTATACCGCCATTCCTGACTACCACCATCTATTTAAGAACATTTATTTATGACTTGCATATAATAATATACTTCTCATTATACCAGCATTCTCGCCTATCGCCACCATCTATTTAAGAACATTTATTTATGACTTGCATATAATAATATACTTCTCATTATACCAGCATTCTCGCCTATCGCCACCATCTATTTAAGAACATTTATTTATGACTTGCATATAATAATATACTTCTCATTATACCAGCATTCTCGCCTA
>JAUEKZ010183386.1:0-13311 GCA_031471865.1 Melibe leonina | reverse complement strand
TCTCTCTCTCTCTCTCTCTCTCTCTCTCTCTCTCTCTCTCTCTCTCTCTCTCTCTCTCTCTCTCTCTTACTCTCTTTCTCTCTCCCACCTGTTGAGCTGTCCTCAGCCTGTCCCCGTATTCCATTTGCCCGTTTGAATTTGAAAGATCGTATCACCTGAGCACTGAAGCCTCACAAGCTGAGCACCAGGCGGGTTGACAGTAATCACCTCTTGAGTGAGCGAGAAACCCCCTCCGCCCCCTCCCCCCACACCTCATCCTCCCTCCTCCATTTCCATTCTTTACTCCTCCGTGTTCATTCTTTTGAATGAATAAAATAGCTGAAGGAAACGCACGATCAGCACTCATTTTGTCCCTTACTCTTTCACTCACTCACTCTTTCATTCACTCTTCCACTCACTCTTTCACTGAATCACTCTTTCACTCACGTTTTCACTTACTCTTACACCATCTCCATCATTCACTCTTTCACTCACTTATTCTTCCACTCACTCTTTAACTCACTCACTCTTTCACTGACTCCCTCTTTCGCTCATTCATTTTTTTCACTTACTCACTCACTCTTTCACTCACTCACTCAGTTTTTTACTCACTCACTCACTCACCCTTTCACTTACTCACTCAGAGAGAGAGTTTGTGTGTGGAAGTGTGTGTATGTGAAAGACTCTCTCTCTCTCCCACACACACACACACAGACACAAACAAGCACACATACACATACTTACACACACATACACTCACGTGGTCACTCATTCAGAGTCACTCACGAATCCAATGTCTCTTGAACGCCAAAACAAAACAAACAAGGGAAGAAAAAAACGCTCGACCGAGGACAAAGTTATCCAAGTATTTAGTCATTAGTACCTGATCACCATCTTTGCCACAGGGAGAAAAAGGTGTGTCGTGGATTGGTCAATTTAAATATGAGCTCACGTCGCTGGAATGTGTGTGTGAGAGAGAGGGCCAGGAGAGAGAGAGAGAGAGAGAGAGAGAGAGAGAGAGAGAGTTAATGAGTTAAAGTTTTAAAAACGTTCAATGGAGGCTTATATGGCGCTGATATCCACGAATTGTGCTAATCGCGCTTGACACTTTTTACTTTCCCCGGCTAACAGCAAACATTGAAACACAGAGGATAAGACAAGTGCCTGTTATGCGTGTTACAATTTATTTATGGGACAGAGACACTGCTGTATGGAGGGCCAGGTACCCATTTTACGGTTGGGTCAACAGTAGGGTTTGTGCGTCCCCGAAAAAAAATCCGCCTCTGAAGGGGATTGAACCAAGGACCTACAGCACAACAGTCTGATGCTCTACCAACTGTGTTATCTGTTATTCATTATATTATATATTTGTTTTTATTTTGTTTATCTAATCATTTGTGTTTTTGATTTATTTTTGCCTATTCATTTTGTTGTTTCCTGTCTTATGGCGCATCCCTATGTCTGTATGTAACATTGTAAAATAATTTCCCCGCTGAGGAATCAATAAAGTTGTCTTATCATATCTTATCTTATCTATTGCGCCCCCGAGTGAGTGAGAGAGTGAGTGAGTAAATTCGAATATAACTTTGAGTGACGAGGTATGTATTTGATAAAGAAAGAGGTAGAATAAGGCAGAGAGAATGCGTGTGTCTGTGTATGTGTGCGTGTGTGTGTGTGTGTGTGAGAGAGAGGGGGGGGGAGTGAGGGAGAGAGAGCGACAGAGAGAGAGAGGGGGGGGGGGGAGGGGGCAAAATGACATACATACATATAAAGAAAGACAGACAAAGAAATTGACCGATAAAATGACAGAGAGGCAGATTGGTGAGCAGCCATTAACCAACCTGTTGCTCAAACTCAAAGATAATTGGTCCGTTCGAAGTTAGAGTAGAGCAGCGGTGGTTTTGCTCAGCACCTGTACAGGGACATTTCAAATTCCGGTAGTACAACATAACATTGTTATGATTATTATGCACGGTGTTGCCAATGGTTACCTACCACACACCTCACGGGGATCAGAAAGAGGCTACAGACTCCATCCGTGATTAGAGGAGCAGCTGTCAATGCCCTAAATTGCAACTTGTTGCCTCCTGCGATATTGTGTGTGTGTGTGTGTGTGTGTGAGATGTGTGTTTGTGTGATGTGTGTGTATCATATGTGTGTGTGTGATGTGTGTTTGTGTGATGTGTGTGTTATATGTGTGTGTATCATATGTGTGTGTGTTTATCCTTTCTACACCGTATTGTTACTATGGAAACCGCATAATTATCTAAAATACAGATGGTTTGTTTGGTTTTTTGTTTTGTTTGTTTTGTTGGGGTTTTTTTTTTCTTTGACTGTTTGTTTTCTTAGGGGGGAAGGGGAGAAAGTGGGGTGTTGGTTTGTTTGTTTGTTTGTTTTTAGACCTTAAAAGCTCTGACATATTATGCAAGAAACGTCAAGTGAATAATCCAATATCGTAATAAAATGTGCGAGGATATAAAAGACAAATTGTTTTTCTTTTCTTTAATTGTGCGTTGGGCGCTTCTTTCGCCTCAGAACCGGAAGGCCAGGGGTTCGAATCCCCACCGTGTCATACGTAATACGTTATAATCGGCAATTGTTGCAGCTGTCCCGCCAGTCGCTCGGCTTTGTCGGAACAGTGCTAAGACTGGTTGGCCCGGTGTCAGTATACTATGACTAGTTAAGATATTTGAATGGGCCTTCCGTTTATCTCTGTGTGGCAGCACGTAAACTTGTCTCTAGAGCTCCGTCTTTGATCTGACCTAAATCATGATTAAAAGGGCGTGACACTGATATATAGAAACCAACAAAGATTGGGGTTTCCCTTTCAGCGGACAGAATCTTATGAAGAGGAAGTTGACACAAGCTAGAATCGAGAAGGGGGAAAAGATATTTTAAAAGCGGCAGATTAGATTTACAGAGAGATGGGGGGGGGGGGTAGGAAAAAAAGAGTAAGAGAGGCAAAACACGAAGGAGGAGAGAGACTGAGAGAGAGAGAGGGAGAGAGAGAGAAAGAGAGAAAGAGAGAGAGATAGGAGGGGAGGAAAAGAGGGGAGAGTAATGTGTGTATGTCTGTGTGTATGTGTATGCCGTGTTTGTGTGTTCATGTGTGTGTGTGCGAGTGCATACCTGTGTTTGGTAACATATTTGTTGTATGTGTATTTAATGAACATAATTTATGCATGTGTATAACATTAAGTACGGTTATGTGTACAAACCACAAAATGTTTTCTTATTTTTATAAAAACATTAAAAATATTTCAAATGTGAGCAGAGCCTCGTTAATTTAGCACTGAAATGTTCCATCGTTTATTTTATTTAGTGGCCGGATGGAGTAGCAGCATATGTGAGAGCGGTGTTTACAGAGAGGGGCGAAGAGATAGATGGAAAGAAGGGAATAGATGAAGAGAGAGGTAGAGATGGAAGTAATGTTAGGGAGAGAGAGATGTAAAGAGAAAGGGAGATGAATTTAGAGAGATATGGAAAGAAGGCTTAAGAAGAAGGATGAAAAGACAGCGAGATATATAGAATGAGACTCTCTATCCCACGCTCCTAACTTCATTCCTCAATCCCACGCTCCACCCCACACATCCATCCCACACGCCACACCCCCTCCCCTCCTTCCCCCTTCATCCGCCCTTTAACCTCCGCCACCCGTCATGGCGTGCGACAAAGCCCTTGACAAGAAACAAATTGGACTGAAACAAGCCATACTGTCATCCCCTGGACTGACGGGCGTGTCTTTAGGGGGTTCACAACTCCCACCCCACCCCCCCCCTTACCCATGACCCCTCATCTTCTTCGGCCCCTCTCTCGCCCCTTCCCCACTTAACTTGCAGGGCTTTAGGGGTGCAACACCAACCCCTACCCCTTCCTTGAAACCTCTAAAATACCCTCGAGCCTTCCTTTCGTCTTCGTACCCCGCTCACCCTCCACCTCTCTTCAATTCCCTCTTCTCCTCTCCTCTCCCATTCCCTCATCCTTCCTACAACCAGGACTTTCCCCCTACTCCCCCCCCCCCCGAAACTTCTCCATCTCTGCCCTCCTCCCTCCATTTTCAATTCGCTTTTTCACACTTTTTCTCCCCCTTCTCGCTCCTTTCTCTCTCTCCCCCCCCCCCCACTCCGCGCGCGTCAACCCGTCAAAGTCATTTGATCTCTTCGCACCAATTTTCCGCCCAATCAAATTTCAAGTTTCACCAACTCTGCAACGTTACATCCGGCCATCAGAGTGACGTCACGTCACGACGAGGATCACGTGACAGGGATATCACTCCAAAATTGGAACATCTTGGCACAGTAGATTCAGGCTTCGGGCGCTGGTACTGTGACACCGGAAACAGAAATTTGACGTCAAATATTCAGTATTTCAGACGTGCTCCGTAGCTCAATAGGTAGAGCGTCCGTCCTGGAATTGAAAGGTCAGTGGTTCGAGCCCAGGCCACCTCATTCCTAAAATGTTGTAATTGGCATATTTAAGTGAGCCCACCGTTTATTTCTATGTGGCAGCACGTTCACTAGCCTTGAGAGCTGCTCCTATTTTGATATGAACTTAATTCTTTCACAGCGAGGTGTTATTCTTACCCGACTGAAATATGCACAATATTGAAAATGTACGAGTTTTACTGAAATCTGATTTATTTGGTATAGGAGCAGCCAGATATTGAAGACATTGGTCTCGTTAGCATTGAAAGGGTTAATGTGTTTAAAGGGGCTTTAAACAAGCAACAACCAAACCAAACCAACCAGTTTCTCTGAAGCCTATAATATACTTTATTAATCATATTATTTTATTCTTGAAATAAGCAAAACCAATACTCACCCTGCGGTTCTTCCCTCTTCGTTTGACTGATCTTTCTCTCCCTCCCTCCCTCTGTCCTCTCCTGTCTCTCCTTTCCCCCTCTTTCTCTATCTTTTCCTCTCCATCCCTCTATCTCTCCTTCTATATGTATCTCTAACACTCTCTCCCTATTTTTCTCTCATAACTATATTCTGGTAGGGAAATGTTTAATATAATAATATTAGTCGGTGCAAATTCCAAAAACCTGGCTCACATTTATCGCGTCCAAACCCAACATAAAACAGAAGGGGGGGGGGATGAATAGAGATGGACTGACACAACCATACACGTGCATCCCTACCAACCGACCCACATACACATTCACAGCCATACAAACACACATACACACACACACACATACACACATACACACATACACTCACGCACGCACACACACAAGAGCCCAACCCGGTATCCCATTCCGGGCCATTTTCCGCTCCAAAAAAGGGGGACAATCGTGTGTCATTGTATCACGCTTAATTGGCGCTGCCTGATGACATAACCGTCTGACAGGCAGCCTGCCCACTTTTTACTACACATCCTCCCCCATTCTTGGGTGATGGGATGGGGGCGGGGAGTCCCCTGGGGGTAAACTGAACACTGAGCATTGAGGACTGAGAACTGAGCACCGAGCGCAATAGAATGGCTTACGGCACACGTGCGGCGCTATAATGAGGCAGATACCCCTGATCCTCCCCCTACCCACCCTCCCCTCCACCCCCCCCCCTCCAACACGACCTAGCCTTCTGCCGTACTCATTTTGTCCCGCCCTCCGCCCTCCCCCCTTTCTACCGTCCCCCTGCTTTACTTTCCATCAAGGATTGAGCCAAACGTTTTATCATATTTCATTATACAGACAAGTTTGCCGCGAGGAGCCTTGATGGTTTGGTTTGTGTGGTTGTTTCATGGTTCTGTAATCATAGTCATTATCATTATCATTCTCATCATCACCATCGTCATCATTCCCATAATCATCATCATCATCATCAAAGTGGAGTGATCCTTCTACCATATTACTGCCGCCACTTGAATAGGTGTGGAATTTAATTAAATTTGATTTGGTGACGCAATAATCCCGGGACGAAGGTCAAAGCGAATGAGTAAATAAATGAATGAATGAAAGAACGAACGAGCGGATGAATGAGTTATTGAATGAACGATTGAAGAGCCAACCGCATAATGAGGAAATCTGTCTGATGTTTCATCCAGACAATGCGCGTGCATCTAATACTCAGCCACACGCCGTTATTGTGAAATGTTGAATAAAGGACTCACGGCACTACGTCATTTTAAAAAAACTTCTGGCGGCCATGTTGTCACACCCAAAAAGTTCTTCCTCCATAAATATAATCCTCCATCGGTTTCACGGGAATTACCAATAAATGAAAGATGTTCGACTTTAAAAAACAAAATGAGCGGGTGTGAATGGATAGTGAATATTAAAATTTTTAAAGAAGGGGCTTTTTTTCCGATTTGGTTTGTTTCTGTGGTACAAATAAATCATATTTCTGTATGTAGTATAAACACCAGTACATTTTGAAGATTTTGCATATTTTAGTTTGGTCAGAGTTAGACTCCTGCGCTATGAAAGGGATACAGCATTGCATGATGCAGCTACCCAGGTATAATATTATGTCTTTCAGGTTATTCAGGTTTCGTAACACTGCAAGTCAACCTTACCCTAACATGAAACCGCCATCCTCCGGGGAACGCATAATATTATTGTGATACTGTTTCATGTTTTTCTCCTCATTTCCCAATTTTATAGCTTTTTCACAGATTCCTCGAAGCTCAGGCCGAGAGCTGTTATTTCAGTAAATCACCAAAAAACCGAAACAATTCCTCCCCTGTGTAAACTTTCCGGTGAGAAAATCTCGCGAAGGAATTTGTTAACGAAGTGATTAGCCGTTCTGGTAAGGGAATTAGTGTTTCGTTTCGTGCGGCTGTCTGTTTGTATGTAACTCACTGTCTGTCTGTCTCACTGTCTGTCCATATGACTGTCTGACTGCGAGAAATAAGGAAAAGCCTGCAGGAATCTTAAGCCTGTTTGCCATTGCAGAAATTTGCACAGCCCCCTCTTTTCCATTCCGATGTATCGACGATTTTAAAAATGCGAAACGCCAACAACTAAATAAACTACGAATCTAAATCTGGATTGATGAATAGATGAAGGGGATGTTAGTTCCTTTGTACACTCGCTGTCTCCCCGGATGACTTTTTATAAAGATTAAAGCTGTTTTTTAAAATCGGCTTTTGACTCGCAACAATAAATGTTAGGTTGTTTTGTTTTGTTTATCTGCTTTTTGTTTTGTTTTTTTAACGGGAGGGGGATGTTTGTTTGTTATAGTTTTGTTTTTGAATTCTTTTCAATTTTCTCGCTGCCAGTGGTTGCCCAATGTTTCATTTGACATATTTTGCGTCTCTTTTCCCATATTTATTTTTTCTTGTTTTTTTTTACTTGGCTGTAAGTTTGTATTTTCCCATTGTATAACATTTATGAGAATTTATCCACCCCTTCTCCACCTCCATCTACATATTATTATACCCCACTCCCTTCTTATCCACTTCTTTATATTTTTCCCTCCTTCCTCCCTCTCATTGTATCTATCTCTATGTTTGTCTTTCTATCCCCCCCCTCCCCCTTCTCCCCCTTTCTATCACTATTTTCTCTCCCCCCCCTCTCTTATTTCTACATTCTCCACTATCTTTCTTAAATCTATATATATCTCTCTCACTTTTCCTCTTTCCCTTTATCTTTTCTTCGACGTCCCCCCCCCTTTCCAAATAATGTTACAGACAAATTGAGTCACATCAGGACTTCCGCGGTAGCTCATGAGTCACTCCACAACTTCTGCGCATGTCAGCAATCAACCGTCATTGATGATGACGTAATGACACATGATTATTGCAATTTGACGTCAGGGTGGAGAGCCGCTAAATCGACCAATCACATTGCGTCTGAGCAGTCATGTGATCACGCACTTATCTTGATTGACGTATCAAATTGATTGACGGGATGAGAGCAAAGATCCTCTTCTTTAACTGCTCTTATCCTTTGAAAGCTCAGCCTTTGATATGACCTAAAATGTGTTGAAAGGGACGTGAAACGGGTAACAAAAAGCAAACCAACCGATGAGCAGGGCATCTGTTCGGTGTTTCTAAAGTCAATGTAAGATTGTCGTGCTATTTGATACAAAACTTAACATTAGCGATATTATAAGCGTTGGATGGTCAGCTATTTTTACGGCACGTTTATGCTTTGTAATAATATGTCACCTCCATTTCCCCTCTAACCCTAAATGTACTTTAAAAGATCTTTTTGTATCATAGAGGAAGATCTAAATGGCCGTATTTGTGTGTCTGTCTGTGTGTGTTTGCATGTATGAAAGAAAGAGAGAGAGAGGGAAGGAGAGAGAAAATGAGAAAGAGATAGAGAAAGGAGATGAGAAGGAGAAAGAGAGAAAGAATTTTGAAAAGGAGGAAGAAGAAATTGAGGGAGATGAGAAAGAAATGGGGGTCATTATGAGCATAACCCGTTTACGTGTGGCAGCACAACGGCCGGCGGCCTTAGAAGCTGGTGGGCCATCCTATTAGCACGACCGTCTCCAGGCCTAGAGGCGGATGATTTCCGCTTGGAAAGACCGAAACCCCCTTGTAAGCTGGCTATTCGGCTTGCTGCCATCATGGTACCACTAAGCCTGGACTGTCTGATCTCGCAGTCTTGTATTTTTTCGCTTTTTATTGTTTTAATTTTTTAAATTTAAGATTTAAAAAAATAATTATACTACTGTTATAACCACAACAGGCTGCTTCTGGTAGTTTCATGTGTGTATTTTGTAGTCGTTATTGTCTTTCCGGTCTGATATGCTTTTTTAAAAAAAACGGATGTGACGCAGAGAGAGAGAGAAAGAGAGAGAGAGAGAGGAAGAGAAAGACAGGAGGGAGTGAAGGTATGCGAATAGAACCAGATGGGGGATTTACAATGAAGAAAATTTAGGAAAACATGCACACACACACAGATACGCATGTTCACACTCATTCAGATACACATGCACACACACACACAGACATTATCACATACTCACACTCACACACACATGTTTATTCTTATCAATTACACACAAATAATTACAATAACACAATGTAACGACAAATAAGATCTAGAGGGTAACGCCCCGTTGACGTGTGTATAAAAAGGTTTAAATTAAAGTTTTTGTTTACGACGTTCTCCCCCCCCCCCCCCCATCCCTCCTCTACGCCCCTTTCCCATGATATCTTCAAATACTCCACCTCAACTCACTCACCTCACCTCACCTCGCCTCGCCTCGCCTCCCTCTAAGGTCTTCAATCCCCTCCCCTCACCTTAGTCCCCCTAATATCTTCAATCCACTCTCCTTACCTCACTCCCTCTAATACCTTCGATGATATTCTCTCCCCTCACCTCACGTCCACTAACACCTTCAATCACCTCACCCCACCTCAGCTCACCTTACCTCACCTCACCTCACCTCACTCCCACTAATATCTTCAATTCCAGGAAGCAATAAAAACCCAGCAAGCCATAAACGAACCGTTGCGTGTTTCCTTGCAAACTTGTCAATTCCTAACTCCGGTTACCTCCCCCTAAACTTTCCACACAACCAGTGCCGCACAAGATGAAAGAGAGAGAGAGAAAAAAATAAAAAAATAACCCCCACACACACAAACGGAATTTTCTTTCTTCTCTTTTAAAAAACAATTCATCCCAGAGATATTTATTAGAAAACAAATGTTTATTCTCTATTGTATTGTTTCCTGGTCGTGCAATTAATTCCATAAACGTAAACCCAGAAAGTGTGAGAAAATGATGATGATCATGATGATCCTTTAAATAATACGTGTGAGTCTGCAGCACAGAAAGGGGGATAACTGTGAGAATGTTTATATTGGGTAGCGGCAAAGATAGTTATTTCGTTCCTTTTGGTTGTGAGTGAGCAGAGTAAAGAACGACTCAGAACGAACTTCATTATAATAATAGACTTCAGTTCAAAGAACACAGTGCATTGTTCCGAGTTTATCATGTTCTGCGTTGTAGCAGACTCGATTTTCTGGTGTGCAGTTTTGTCATTTGTTGATTGATCTATTGTTTCATTTAGGAGTAGACGTGGTGGCCGAACTGGTAGCGACACAGTCACACCGCGCAGGGTTTGATTCCTATCTAGCACTACAGGATTTTGCTTTCTTTAGTTTGTTTTACTTTGGCACCACTCCACATGCCTAAAATGCTAGGTTTTCCTCCCTATCCCTCTCCTCCTCCCTACCCCTCCTCTAGTCCTCTCCTCCCTACTCCTCCTCTCCTCCCTAACCCTCCTCTCCTCCCTACCCCTCCTCTCGTTCTCTCCTCCCTACTCCTCCTCTCCTCCCTACCCCTCCTCTCGTCCTCTACTCCTTACTCCTCCTCTCCTCCCTAACCCTCCTCTGCAATTCCCCGTCCTAACTTATTATATTCATTGTAGTCAGAACAACTACGTGTGGAAATTGATGATGACTATTACAACTGTCACCTACTTTGTCAACGTAATAATATTGTGTTTCAAATTGAGGGGTAATTTTCACCGAGGACTCTCTCCAAACAGATAGACTAGTTGTCCAATTAAGCTGTCACTGGCAGTACCCATAGTGCTGAGAGGTTATCCGATAGAGGGCACAGTGGCTTGCGTTTTGTCGTAGTCATGTAGGCAATGGAATTTTACGCGCTCGCTCCTATCTGCTCTCCGTTATGTATTGTTATTTCAAAACACAGACGAACAATATTCAATTTGCCTACTCTTTCTGTCTCTTTTGTGTCTGTCTGTCTGTCTTTTTGTCTGTACCCTCGCTCTTTTAATCTTTCTCCCTGTAGTATATGAGTGTGTCTCTACCTCTTGTCCTCTCTCTTTCTCTCTCTCTCACCACAGACACCCACATACACACACACACACACACACACACTCACTCAGCCATTAGTCTACCCCTTCTCCCCTCGGTTTCCTTTACTCTTTTTCTATCTCTCTTCCTCTCTCTCACTCCTTGTTCTTGTCCATGTATAGTTTATTGGATTAGTTTCTCTTTTCATCTTTGTACTTGGGTGCGTGTGTGTGTGTGTGTTTGTGTGTTTGTATGTGTGTTTCTCTCCTCTCTCTCTCTCTCTCTCTATCTATCTCTCACCGTCTCCCTCGGTTCTACCCTGTCTTTAACAGGCGCATTAATAATAATACACACATACAAACTTCCTTGAAACCCTACCTACTAATGGCTTGTCTTACAACGCACCAATCCCCCCCCCCCCCCAAACACTACCACTGTTGCTCAGCAGGAGTTTGGAAAGATCCAATTTCCGAAAAAAAAAATATCGACCTACTTTTTAAGATGGATGATTTCTTTCCTTCTCTTTTAAATCTCTTTTATGTTTTGTTGTGTTTGTTATTCTTTAAAATCAGTTTTTTACTGTCAAGGGCAGGCAATTACGATTTAGCGTGACGACATAATAACGTGGCGGGTCTGCACCTTCTCAAGTAGTTCGCAACACGATTGCTGACACGTTTAAGCAGCAAGAGCCGTTGAACAAACGGAGATAAAGGATCGTGTGACCGGGTGCACTTTGGTGCAATAATATGAAATTATTATGGCAATAACCTTCAGATACGCTGCCGTTTGTTGGTTGGTTAGTTATTTCATTTCTAAAAAAACCCTTATTAATACATTTCAGGTCACATTAGGGGCAGAGCACTTTTGAGAAATTAACCCGGTAAATAATTTCCCCCTATCACAATATACTGTCACCGTACCAAAAAGGCATTATCACTAATTCCTTAAAGCTGAGCGCCTGGCAACGCTTTGTATGACGCGTGGCTGGGGTTCTAACCCCTGATCTCTCTTTAGAGCTACGGAGACAGTTTTTCAATGAAATAAAATCCATTAGATTCATTTTTAAACAAGGCAAACCATAAAGAAAATGATATTTTGTCTTACAATATAATGACGAATAAGATATGGATCAAGTAGAAAGTGATTGATTGCTACAGCCAAAGTGCGAAACCACGGAATGATATTTAAAAAGATATAAATAATTTTGTCTTCGTGGATAATTTTGTAAAATAAATAATGATAAATAATTGCGTTAAAGCAACAACAACAACAACAACAACAAAAGCTCAGCCGATGAGTGTCGAACGAAACGGACAGATTGATAATGGCTGCCGGAACAAGACGTATCAATCTAACCAGAAAAATCAAACCGGATGTCGGCAGTTAAAAGCTGCGCTTCTGTTAAATACCCCGTTCCTTTTATCACTTTGTTTTTCTTTACTTATGTTATTGTATTTTTTCTTGCCCTAAGTTTTCTGTCTTCGCGCGAATTCTGTAAGATTTCAAGCTATATGCATATTATTATATATTATTATATGAAAAGAAAAATGCATGGCTCTGATAGAACCGTAATTAAGCCTCCGGCGGAGATGTGATTGCTGTTATTTATTTGATATCGTGGACAATTAGAATAATAATAAGAAAGAAAAAAGATACGATGAGGATTTGAAAGAGAGGGAGAGGACAGGTGCCGTAGCTCAAGCGGTTGAGCATTCACATCGCAAGAGGTTTGTGGGGTTTGAACAGTGGCGGATTTACCTAAAGGACACAGTGGGCACTGCCCCCCCCCCCCCCCCAACTGTCCAACAGCATTCCATCGAAATTATGTTATTAGAAACACCATTAAAACAATCAATCAATTTTCTTAAAGTTGGTCACCCATTCACGCACGCAGAAAAAAAAAATATTTTGTTTTTAAAAACTTTTTATTTCACAGTGATAGCGTTTATTAGTCTCTAGCATACTAGATAGGCTGATGTGAAACTAGAAAAAAGAAAAACACAAATGCAGCTCAACGCACGTAAACAACTCTGTTATATATCACACTTCAAGAACTGTTAACTGTTGGTGTTTTTATATGGTTTTGTAATGTGTCCACTCTCCTGTTTTAGACAAGATCCGCCACTGGGTTTATATCTCGGTCGCGTCAAAATCGGTATTTTAGCAGCCAATCGCTCAGAGTTATGGGGACAATCCTTAGACTACTGTAACTGGGTGAGATATTTGAATATTTCCGTGTATCTATTTGTGTCAGCACGTTAACTTGTCTCGGGAGCTCCGCATTTAATCTGATCTAAATTATTGTTTTATGGCGTTACACTGGCAGCAACAAACCAAACCATTGAGAGAGAAAAAAAAGTAGAGAGAGATGGAGAGAGAGAGAGAGTAGGAGTAGGAGTAAAAGAAAGATGGGTAGGATAGGAGGGAGGAACGTAAATATATAGATAGAGATGAAGAGAGAGGGAGAGAGAGAGAGAAAGAGAGATGAAAAGGGGAGAGATATTAAGATAGAGGGAGAGTCATCCACTTAAACAGACCCATACTTCTATTCATCCATTTTATCCATCCAACTGTCCATCCATTCTTCCATCCATCTATCAACCATTC
>JAUEKZ010183375.1:0-13311 GCA_031471865.1 Melibe leonina | reverse complement strand
AGATAGATAGATAGATAGATAGATAGATAGATAGATAGATAGATAGATAGATAGATAGATAGCTGGATGGATGGATAGATGGATAGATAGATAGATGGATGGATAGATGGATGGATGGATAGATAGATAGATGGATAAATAAATAGATAGATAGATAGATAGATAGATAGATAAATATATATATATAGAGAGAGTTGTGATGCACAATGATAAATGAATAAATTAATAAATAAATAAATAAGACTATTCTGTTACTTCCTATGACCATTATTGTCTTGAGGAGAAACTGTTGCAACAGTGGAGGGGAAAATTAAAAATAAATTATATCATATCTCATGAGAATGTTATCTATTTTCATCATCTTTATCATAATCATCATCATCGAGTATGATATTTACAAATCCCCATAACCATAACTAATACAAACAACACAGGTGTATGGAAGTGGAAATAGAAGGCATCGTTACTGTCAGAGGGTCACAGGTCATGACCCAGAGAGGGAGAGCAAAGGTCACCCAAGACAGAATAGTGTGACTTCTGCAATTGGATTGTAATGGTTAGCACCTGAATGAGTATAAATCAACCATGATATCAATACAGTGACACCTGGATAGTGACAACCCCTGGATAAGACCTCTTGACCTCCGGTCCCGATTTTGTTTGTTATTTATTATTAGTAACCATTGAAAAACCCCATTAAAAACCCCGTTAATAACGACACCCCTTATAAAACAACATAATTTTCTGGTCCTGGCGAAATCGTTATCCAGGGGTTCCACTGTACTAGTTTATCTATAACTATAAGTCAATCTCTTTCTAACAAATGGTGATAGGTAATAATATCACTATTACTATGATTTAATCTCTTTCTAACAAATGGTGATAGGTAATAATATCGCTATTACTATTATTTATTCATCGGTGTCAGTATTGCTTGGGCGCCACACCTCATCAACAGAGTATTTATTTACAAAACACTCGCACACTAACTAGACTAATTGAAGCATTAATGATAACAGTCACCTGTCAGAGCACTTCATATTCATACACAAGGTACCGACGGTAGACCCAATTTATCCCCCCCACAGACCAAGGGATTCAATCAACAACTACAACTACAACCTTCTTGAGGGATATTAAATCAATCATAAACATGTACAACCTTCTGCTGTTACTACAAACCTAAAATAATAGATAATATCCCATGGGTTTTTTAATGTGAACTTGTTAATTAATTGACCAATGATGAACTTACATTATGAAAAAAATGTGTGTCAAATGCAGGTCCTGTTTTAAAAAGCAGAAATGTCAAATGCACATTTACGATAAATGTATAGTTGACAATTACATAATCACAATAAATGTATAGTTGTGTTATTACAACATGCCCGAACCATCGCAGACAAAACACCCTACATCTGGCAGAGTGAAGCCACTAACTTGTAGGCCTTTCCCGCTAAACCATCCAAAGGGACGAAACGGAGGCAACAACACGACTTCGCAATTGATTTCAAATAGAGTGGAATCCAAACAGACTAACCTGGAACACACATTTCATGCAGACCGTGGTACATAAATGATAAACATCAGACGACTAGTGGTTTAAGTAGAATAATAATAATAAAATCATTATGATAATAATAATAATAATAACAGGCCGATATATGACAAGTGAAAAAGATGAAAATTAAATTTCCCTGCCCAATAATAAATGTACCATGAAGATAAAGATACATACAACCAATCAGATATTGGTAATTAATTAAGTAATTAACTATCAATAATTCACTAATCTCGGTTGGGACGATTTAATTCGTCTGACATCTTGAAATAGGACTTGACATAAAAAGGCAACAAATAAAGTCAAAAGAAATAAGAGGGGAAAAAAATATTCCGGCAAATGAATGAATGTATGGGAAAGTATCATTTCCTCACCGAGGAACCAAAATATACATAGTGAAAACTTAAAAACCACACCCTGTGTTTGTTTGTTAATTTACTGAAAGTTTTAGGGCGCTTTCAACTGCTGAGGTCATATGTAAGCCCCAGGGATGAGCAAGACAATGATACTCACAACCCACTCCCCCATCCCTAAATGAATTAGGAAAAAAAAGAAAAAAAGAAAAATTAATTATAACGTATTCCTTCGTTCTGGAATTGGAATGGTTTTAGAATCACATTCAGAAATAGAGGATGAAATAGAAGAAGGAGCGGGATCCATCTCAATGCAGGATATGTGATACATGTCCATACGGCGTACGTGATCTGTGTATATACAGCACATATACAGTATACGTGTGAGTATATATCATGATCCATGAGTTTATAGTATATACAAGATACATGTGTATACAGGATATGTGATACATAACTATATAGTATACACAGCATACGTGTACATACGATATACGTCATCCATGTGTATAAAGTCTATACAGGAGACATATGAATACTTACTGAATACATACAGCATGTCCTTATGTGATACGTGAGCCATGTGTACAGTATAAACTCTATACAGGACATATATGAGCATACAGCATATGTGATACATGTCCATACAGGATTCGTGATACATGTCCATACAGGATTCGTGATACGTGTCCATACAAGATGATACTGTACGTGATACGTGTACAAGCAAGGTATACGTGATCTATAATAATTAGAACTTACACGACTAGAGCAAATTTTCCTCATGTGTTTTCAGACACAGTGTGATAAAAAAAATAATTTGGTACAATGAGGCATATTTATAGAATAGTTACGGGTCACTAACCTCTTATCTCGCCATGATGATATATGTACGATCATGTTTGTATGCTCGTAGAACTAGTAGGGAGAAGGGAGAGGTGGGGGGGGGGGGGTCTCTGCTTGGGTGATAGCCTTTAAATCAGCTCAGGGTGCCTTTTTCTATAAAATTTGGTGACAATATGCGCTTGGTAAATTATGAGAATGTATGTAATTGTTGTCAGAAAGTACCTAGCACAGATTTCAATCAAAATGTGGATAGTTGGAAGTGCTGAAAACTCTCCTGACAGGATCTTATGTCCTTTTTAATTAGAGCACCAATGCATGAGAACATTATGATTAAATAAAATTTTAAAATGACAGGCGGCTAAAACAATAAAACAATAAAACAATAAACCAATGTGATCATCAAGCCAACAAAGACACCAACCAAAATACTTTTCCAGATGGGAAAAAAAATTCGTAGCTGATGGCAAATTATGAGGAAAAAAAATAGTAGATAGCAAATTTAATGGATTGAAGTTATAAAAGTCTGGATTAGATGCTTGATTCTCTTTGCCATGCTGTAAACTAAACAAGAATTGCTCTCGAGACAATGTAGATTATCATTATCATTTTTAGGTGTACGGCATGATCCATTCAATGGCACAGGATTCTTTCGTGTTCTGTGAATTAAATGCCAGTCGGATGTCTCGAACTGAGTAGAGTGTTAGACCAAAACAAGCTCCAAAAGTAGTAATATGTTTATAAAAAATTCTTTGGAAGCAATATGATAAATTACATGGCCTAGAATTATTTTTTTTGTGGTCTAAAAACTTAATGCCTGATCCCCCTCATGAAAAGACATTATGGATCATAGCATGAGTAAAATGATAAGATCATATAATGATAAAACAATGAGCTAAAAATAAAAATAAAAAATCAGAAATATGACAGCCTGATTTCTTTTAAGCTGGTTTACAAATTCCACGCATATTCATCGGGTTAAAATATTCTGCTGTTAAATTTTCCATTTCAGTTTCTGAATAAATTCCAATCACGAGACAACTGGCGGCAACCTATGACAGGATAAATTCTTAAAAGCAAATCTGTCTGCCATATGCAGATTATACACACTCATAACAACATAGAATCGTAATGTCGTACACAGATTATACAGTATTAACACAGAACTGTAATACTATACACAGTCATAAGATACAACCATAAAGTGGTACACAGATTATGCACAGATTATACACAGATTATCAACAATCCTTTTCTTAAAGTTATAATAATTCAGGAGAGCACCATGATGACACAATGGAAGATATTGGCACATGTTATATACAAATGTTATACAAAATATTCAATCATTTCATTGCGTGTTAATTTAAAAACAAAAAACTCCCCTCACCAGATGTAAACCAACATGAATCAACACACAACATTGCTCTATTCATTCACTTTTTGTATTTCACTAGGGCTGCGTGAAGGATAGCGTCATACAAGCCAATACCAGCGACGGATAGAGACACTCTTTACTTTATGTAGACACCCAATTCATTTCCACGTACAGTCCTGACTGTACTAGGCATACCAAATAGTGTGGCAGGTTGCCATTACTTTCTCTAAGTGTAAAGAGACCTAGCTTCCTATTTTTGGACTGGGATTCAAACCCATACAACACAAGGATTCAGAGCTGAGTGATATCTAGTCAGACGCTGTGCCCACTGAGCTGTCAGGCCTACTTAAAAAAATCCGTAAAAATATGGAAAATTTGCAATCCTGGTGAAAAGTGACAGAAGCGGAGGAGGAAGAACACAATGCTGTAAGGATAACTACATCCTATCACTGAATGAATTCATGGGGGAGAGGGTCAAAGGTCGTGTATTGCCTGACCCTGACACTACCACACAGCCTGGCTTGGATTCCACTGAAAAATAATAAATATGTCCAACCCTTTAACTGCTAAGATCATTTTTCAAACTTCTTAATAAAGACATCAAAATCTTCAAAATTTGCCTGTTCTTGTACTAGATAAATAAGATTTCAGTGGACTAACATGTGCCAAAAGCCTTAAATTCATGCGTTTGCCATATGTCAATCCATTTAATATCTTATTTATCTAGTATAGGAACACGTGAATCTTGAAGATTTTGTATGTTCTGTTTGCTTAGAATTGGACCTCGCTGTGAAAGGGTTAAAATGAAACATCTCATTATCCTACCCCATTATTTTTTTTCATCTATACTGACAAAAACAAAACAACCCTATAAAACAAAGACCGCTTTTATAAGGCAGGGGTCTAGCGAAGTGCAGCCCACAAAGTCATGTGTTTCTCCGATATCTGCGATATCCCTGAAAAGTGGCATTCCAGCATAGCCAGGTTTACATATACACTAAATTTCAACCACAGTATTGTGTGTATTATCAACAATTGGCACGGGAAGTCAAGGGAAGCTACTCTGGGCTACAGGCGGAGTTCCTGTATGTGTTCCCACAGCATCTGCTTGAGGTCAAACACGACGACGGAATGTGTGATGGGGAAATCCGGGGACGAGGACCACCATAGCGCCTGGCAGGCACGGACATGACGGAGGAGGCTGCGACGAAGGGGCTTGGGGGCGTCGAATACCAGATATTCCTTGATCAAGTCGCACATGTAGGCCACTGTGGTGCGGGTCAGCTGCTTGGAACACTTGCGAGTCATAAAGTTGCACTTGGCCTGGCACTGGGGGCTGAGGATGCAGTCGTGGTCGTGGTGGCAGGTACGATTGGCCAGGGCCATCTTCACCTGCTGCCCCGACACCAGGTGGCTGAGGTCGGAGATGACAACGTCATAGTGTTTGTTGTAGAACAGGCTCTCCCCGCTGATATTGCACAGGTGAAAACTGAGGAGGGAAGAGGGGGGTGGGGGTGGAGAATAGAGCCAAATGTCATGTCATGTCATCATTTTCATTGATATAGGTCATCGGCTGTATAAAAAAAAAAACATCAACAACAACAAAAAAACAAACCCAAAAAACTAACCAAACAAAACAAAAATCACTTACAAACAAAAGCCAAAAAACAACTGATAAAAGCAAGTCACCTGGCCCCAAAATTTTCCATCAGCTCCTCTGCCAATTCAAGCAGACTGATGGCGACCTTTGCCCTTCGAGGCCACGATGGCAAGGTCATGTGGAAGGCTTTGGGGAAGAGCAGGGACAGAGGCCACAGGGACGTCTTGCTGAACAGCTGTGACCAGAAGGCCTGGTGAGTCCACAGGCTTAGGGGCCCACAGGTCCCGTTCAATAGTGGCACCGCACCCGTGTGCTGGAGGAAAACACATACAAAAAAAACCATCAGCATTGGTTCTACTAGACTAGACCCTATCTTGATTAGTATATTGACTGCAGACACACCAAACGAAACCAAAATTTGCCAAAGAGGAATTTCTGACACAAATCGCAGGAGTTTCCGAGCCCAAAGAGGAATATCCGTGTACGAAACGCATACATGACAAAACGTGAAACATCTCTAACAAAATGCAATGAAATAAATATCTGCAAGAGTACATGGTTAGGCTTATCTTATGATTTTTTATTGAGCAAGAAGCTCAAACATAACTGTAACTTCCCAACACAATTTCTTGACAATGCAAAGAAAGAGGCATAGTGTGGTAGGTTGCCATTTCTTCCCACACACAGACACAACCTGCCCACACACACACACACACAACCTGCCCACACACACACACACAACCTGCCCACACATACACACAAGGGAGGCACCACTGACCTGGAACAAGTAGTTGTTGAGGAAGGTGGGTTGGTGCAGCAACTTCCACATAGTCTGGGCCTCTCCGTAACTCAGCTGTAGGTAACACATGAAAAGGGGAGGGTGGGGGGGGGGGGGAGGGACAACAGAGGAGGTGGAGAAGGAGTGGAGAGTGAGATGGAGGAAAAGGAGGGGGAAAAAAAGGAGGTGAGGAAGAAGATAGACGATGAAGAAGAGGTAGGGGAGGGGAGGAAGAAGAAGAAGAGGAAGAAGAGAAAGAGGAAGAAGGAATCACTTGGTCATTGGTTTTTAACCAAACATGAAATATACAAAATCTTCAACATTCAACTGTTCTTTTACCCGATAAATTGGATTTCAGTAAACAGACAATAACATAACATGCAAAAATCCTGAATTTCTGGCTTTTGTCATAATTTATCAGCCTACTAAAATCTTATTTAGGCTGTATAAGATTTGGTAAATCTTGAAGACTTTTATATGTCTATTCTTACTAGTAGTTTAATTATTTAAAAAAACACCCTTAGCATTGAATGGGTTAAAGGCAGCTAGGATTCAAAGCATTCAGAAAATTGAAAATTCTTTCATGCTCTACACACTAAATGTGAACAGAATAACTTGCACGTATGTGAACGGTCAAAACTATCCAACAGTTTTTTCGTATTTGTTTGTTTGTACTTTTACATCTAGGAAGGGTGTGCAACCCAGAGATACAAATCTAGGAAATAGAAAGGTAAATAGGAACAGGCATGAAAAAGACAACGACAAAATGATAACGACAACATTTCGGGATAAGGCCTTCTTCAGGATATTTCTTCTTAGACACAAATTAAATCAGTGTCCTCCACTATTTCATCGATGTTTTCTTTTCCTCTACTCTGGATACCGCATGAAGCAGTATTTGATTTGGGGCCTAGCTCTGAGCCTTGTTTTATTTCATGTAGGGCCTAGCTCTGTGCCTTGTTTTATTTCCCTGCATCAAAAGATGACCAATTGCAGAGCCAGGTGAAATCTTTTTTTTTTATCAAGCAGGTGATCATCCCTCTCTGTATTAGCAAATTTTATTGTAACAATGGGAGGCGCAGTGGCCGAACTGGTAGTGATGCAGCACACAACCCGGGGGCTCCGGGTTCGATTCCTACCGGTGGCACTTCGGTTTTTCCTTGGGCAAGGAAATTTATTCAAATGCCTCACCCCACCCAGGTGTAAAATGGGTACTAATCCACAATTTGGGTTGGGGAAAGCAATCTGCAATAGACCCGTGTCCTATCCAGAGGGTGGCAACCATTGTTATGTCTGCTTCACGCTACAAAAACCAGGATAAGCTCCGGGTCCATGGGCCATTCGGCTCTAAAGGACTTCCTTTTTTTTCACATTGTACTAATTAAAACATAACAATTAATTCTCACTTTATCATCCTTGTTGAAGTCAAAGATTTTCGAGAGGTGTGATACCAGAGTGCCGAACCCAGAGTCCCTGTTCAGCTGGTTGGATAGATACGTAGACACCATGGCCTTGAACTTTGGGGTGGGCAGGCCTTCTGGGAGGTCAGGGGTCACAAGGCTGACCAAGGCGATTGTGCTGGGCAAGTAGTCACCGTTTTGCAGCACTCTGAATCTCTGGGGACGACAGGTCCACAATGTGTGTACAGTAAAATATAATGCAGTGTCTTGATCTCTTCAAGTAATAAGGTTATTTCTCATCAAACTAACTAGAATATAAATATATATATATATATATATCTATCAAAGGCTTCGAAATTTACACGTCCTTATACCAGATAAATCAGATTTTAAGTAAATTGACATATGCAAAAATAACATGTTTAAGAACATGTAAATTTTGAAGATTTGCACATTTCGGTTTGGTTAGAATCAGACCCTGCTGTGAAGGGTTAACAAAGTCTTTAATTAATCATTACGATGAAGGACTCATCAACCAACTTCACTGACGAGTCAAATTTTGTTCATTCCTAACCTGCAGTAATCTGTTCTAATCTAAAAAGAAAAGCAGTCAAATCTTTATAAAAAGAAAGCTCAGAAAATCAGGATTTCACCATTTTGCATATTTCTTTGGCATATCCACATATTTGCATATTTTTTTAAAAACACAAATGCTTATTAAATCAAAACAAGCAATTTTATATCGGTCGCGTTGGCAAGTCAGTAGATAGTTACCACGAGTCGATTTCAGGACGCAAAACTAGTGATGAGTCAAAATTCTAAATTTAGCTCATATTTGAATTCAACCCTTTCATAGGGAGGTCTGATTCTAACCAAACTGTCATATGCAAAATCTTGAAAGCGTACGTGTTCTTACACCAGATAAATCAGACTTCAGTGAACTGACATATATGCCAAAAGCCTGAATTTTCGGCTTTTGGCATATTATGTCAGTTCACTGAAACCTGATTTACCTGGTAAAAGAACATGCAAATCTTCAAGATTTTGGTGTCTTTGCCATTGAAGGGGTTCATGTTATGACCACTTGACATAATACCCCATAAATTGAAATCAATTCACTGCTAACCGGAATCGTGATCCTACCTGTAAAGCTCCATGCAAGCTGACACTTCCACAACCAGACAACTGGAATAGCTTGTCGTAGCACAGCTCATAGCACAGGTCCCCCGACACGCTGTGGGCTGCATAGTCCATGCACTACACACCACACGCACACATACATACACAAAGAAAGGGATTTGTTCAGCAAAACACAAACAAAGATTACATTTTATACTCAAACCAACCCACCCATTTATATAGATTGAATAACTAACTTCTGCGGGGAGAAATTATTGTGATCAGATGATGCTTGTGAAAACTCATATCAATAAAAGTTTGATAAAAGAACTTTTATGCAATAAATCTAATATCCAAAGCGCTTGTTCAGTCTTCCCTATTACTTGACAAAATGAGTTGCTCTCGTATAATTTTCTCCATAAGGATCTTATAGTATCTTTTCTTGTTCAAAACTTGAGCATTCCCAGTTGTCCCCAAACACTCACGATCTGGTTCTGCACAGCTTGTCCATCGCACAGCAAGTCCGCTCGAGACCTAATCCACCACAGCACCAGCACACACACACTGGTCAAGGCAAACAGTCGCCACGACAACTTCTGACAAGCTTTGGCGACAACCTGACAAACCAATTAGAAAGTCAAACGATGATTTATATCTATTTACATGAAAAATATTTTCAATAGATCAATTATAATATATATGACCTCTTGACAGGAGGTTAATCTTCTGTTAAGCTCAGAACCGCTCATGAGGGATTTATTTCTTCTCTCCATAGCACATTGTAGAAACAGGAAACTTGACGAATATGATCCAGAAAACCACAAAACAATTTTAAACAATTTTTAAATAGCTTGTTTTTGTATTGAAACAGTCAGAAAAGCGAACAGAAAAAATTTTTTACAAAGAGAGCAGAACTTACACCCAGGTAAACATTTTAATCCCTGAAAAAAGATTGGGTACCAAATTTGAAATCAAATATCAAATGCATCGAACTTTTTGGGTAGGCTTCAGGTTTACTTTTTATTGGTTTCTCTCAGGATTATTATTTCATTATTTTTTTATATTATTGCACTCGTTGCTGGCAAAAATTTTAAACTGATTAAGAAATGAATGACACAATATCATGATTACTCTGTTGATCTTAAAGCAACTCTAGTCATGATTAACTGTCTTATTTCAATCCTGCTGAGCCTTCAATCCTCAAGCATGGCACCAAACGTAAAAATACTTACCACACACACTGACAGAACATTGTTGATCCAAAACGTTTGTCTCGTCTTTCGACACCATCTAACTCTGTGAACAAAAAGAGGAAAAAATTCAGTAACATACTCGACTTCACTGCTGAGAAGAACAACAGAAACAGAGACACGATAGGTAAGAGCCATTCTTTATTATTATTATTATCCAGTCAGTTGTTTTGTTAACACTTAAACTGCTGGATTCAACTCAACTGAAGTCGATCTTTCCACTATAATAGCCCAGACTGATAAAATACTAGATATTGAAAGCTACAATGTTTGATTCCTAATGACGCTACCAAGCGCTCTATCCAAGTCAGCGGCGGCCAGGGCTATCCAAACAAAAAAGCGCTCCACTCCATACTCCTCTCTTTACCTCTTCTAGGATTCATCAGTCAATGTGAAACATCTAGAGATGAACTTTGCAGATAAGATAATAATCTAAACCTTACTCATACAAACATCAATCTAACTTACCTCATCTTCCGTGAAATATTATCTACATGAGAGCCAATTATTGGCTCTGCAAGCCCTTTAACTTTATCTTTTACTTTCAGGTGTCTCCATTGAAGAACTTGGAAATTGTACGATGAAAACACTCAAACAAAACTCCCATTTTTAAACACCACAAAATCAATTACTAAGCTTAATTTCACAGATCATATAAACACAGTGTCAAACATGTTTTTATCTATGTTTTGAGATGTGATTGTCAAACAATAAAATTGGGCATCATAGCCAGCAGAGTCTCGTCTGCACACTATTCGGTCATCATTGAGAGACCGACCCTAACCTTATTGTACTTCTGATGATGAAGAGCTATGGGTTGTCAAGGTGGATAATTATGAACGGAGTGGCTACTCGCCCGAGCTCAGGTGACTAACGATTATGCTATTCGCCCGATTCGGCTGGCTGTGAAGGTTTTTGTGTTAAATGCCAGCTAGACTATAAATAAAGGTTTTATTTTGTTTTCCGCGTATCGAGCGTGCTATGAGCTGTTACTCGCGGACCGCCCGTGTATTAATTGATATCATTACCATTGCAGCTGATGCATTCGAATTTCGTTTTTAATAAACATCAACATGAATAAAATATTAGATAGCGGCATAAGAGATGGCTCTTGTGTTGGTGAATGTAAATGTAAATGTAAAAATTAAATATATAGCGCCAATGTCCATCCCTGATGCTCAGAGGCGCTTTACAATGCAACTCTCTTCATTCACTCATCCACGCATTCATTCACTGATGAATTAATTGAATTCTACTAATGACTAAGATAGATAGAGAGGAAAAGGAAGGAAAATATGAATATCAATAACAATATGAAGTGGTAGAAATTGCGACATGCTATAGATAAACAGAGCGATCAAGTTGGTGTTTTAAAATTATTTGAAATAAATAACACATTTTGTCAACCGCGAGTGACTTGAAATATTTTCCCCCCTTTTTTTGCGAATAACATCTAGACATAGATAGGTAGGGTGAGGTAGGGTCTAGTCTAGGCTTTTACTGTTATTCTGTCCTTGCATATATTTTGACATACACGAATTCAGTTTTGCAGCATTTTTTTTTCTGTGGCAATTAATCTTTTTTTTCTGTGGCAATTTATCTTTTTTTTCTTCTTAGAATTTGATATGCGACATTTTTACTCCCTAGTAAATCGATATCTCTAATGATACTCTCTTTGAAGGCAGCTAAAAAAACTAATCTTAATATCGATCTGGTAGGAATAAAACATACAAACACGGCGCACACATAGGGGAGGTAACAATACAAACAACACGCCTTGCACTGAGTGATGATCTCACCCAAGGAGTGCCGGAGACAACGGTGTCATTGTGTGTGGAAGCGAGAGCGTGTGTGTGTATGTGTGTGTAAGTGTGTCCGCTACACCCTCCACTTTTTCAACTGATCACTCAGATCTTGACTTATCTTGTCATTCATACATTTACATTGCTAAATTTGTCTTAAATTTAAAGTCTGTCAAATCCTTCCCTGGCCCATAATGCATTACACGTCACAACGAATAATTCGAAAACGCTTAGTCCGAAACTAACATTAATCCAAAATGATTTCATTTCCCCGAATTAAAATATATAATATATATAGTGTTTAATCCAAAATTTCACTATGGTTAATCCAAAAATAACCCTTAATCCGAAAGGATTTTAAATCCCAGATCGAAGTATTTTTTCGGATTAACCGAAGTATTTTTTCGGATCAACGCGACCAGCAGGTACTGGCCACAGAAGTTACGCACACTCGAGACATCAAGCATTAGTCGTAAGAACACTTGAAACCACTTGATAGCGAGACCCTTATACAGCCACCCCGGTGGTTACCTATGACAACGGATGAGGCGCCCTAGTATCCCTTTCTCTCAACCCCCTATCCCTTTCTCCCTCGTTCATTTAGTGTACTGTCTTGCATTGAGAGAGAGAGAGAGAGAGTGTGTGTGTAGTGTAAGTGTGTGTTTAATTGTGACGTATCCTAACGTATATCAAAGGCTTTTCTGACAGGTCAGTACGGGAGATGAGTGGAGTACAGTGGTGAGGGTAGGAAGGGCATGTGCGTGTTTGCTTTCGTGTGTGATGGTGTTTATTAGACCTGAGATCAACCCCCCTGGCCGGCGCCGCTGGTTCAGTGGGTAGAGCGATTGCCTTCGAAACAGTAGTTCTAATCCCCGCCGTGTAAAGGGAAGGGTGGATGTGTGTGCAGCGTTACCGTTGTAAGCCTGTGCTCATAATTACGCAGGTCATCTCAACATCGTTGACACATTAGAGATAGCGTTTGATTTGGAATTGGGAGGGTGGCGGGGTTCGAATCCCAGCCGCTAACTAAAACGTTAAAATCGGCACTTAGTACTTTACTTAGTGGCTGCTGTCCTTTATGGCGCTCATTATTATGGGAATGGCTATGATTGACACTGGTCAGGTTTAGAACCATATTCACCAGTCCGAATAAATAAGATCGTCACTGATATGGCTCTAGTTAAAAGTAAAAGAGACGTTAGACTTGGAACTTTAAAGCTGTCATCT
>JAUEKZ010183320.1:0-13317 GCA_031471865.1 Melibe leonina | reverse complement strand
CTCCCTACATATTTTTTGCCATGGAGGAAATATTCTGTCATTGCAGTTTGGGCTGGGATGTTGTCGTCTCTACGTAGAATGTGTCCAAATAGCCTCCACCTCTGCTTTTTTATCATGGTACTTAGACGTCGGAAAGTTTTAATAGAAATATCTAAACGAAACCAGTTGTAATGACACTATTTGAGATTTACCTTATATTCTATGGATGCAATCCCAATAACCAAAGAGATGGTCAATATTGTTTTTAATGAAATTCCCATTTTCCAAGAAAACGCTTATTATTGGATGTGCCCTTATGGAGATCTCAAGTGAGGACCAGATCAACAAATATCAATATGATGACGTCGAACGCTGTCAGAAGACATCTGTCACGTAGGAATAAAGGAAGACCCCAATTCCCAGGATGCATTCGGCAGCAATTACTTTTGTACGGCTTCGCCTATTTACAACAAATATATTGCAAGTTAAAGGCACTTGAATTGAACTCTAAAAAAAAAGCATGATAACAGAAAAACGATGACGTAAAATTAAATTAGATTAATATACGCTTAATCTAATTTACGAATTAACCCACTTTACATTCAATTCATTTCCGATGACCCGCTTTGCACGGAGATCAAAATTAGAAAACGAAAGATTACAATTTCGTAGAAATATATTTAGACTTGAAAGGGCAATCAGGAATAAATAGGTAGCACGGTGTTCATGCTAGAGTCGATATTTTGGTAAAATATTTAAGAAATGTTGCAGTTGCTAAGATTTTCGGGATGTTGAACTTCCCACGCTCTTTCCATTTGGAGCAGTGGTCACTAGACTGCAAGCTCGGGTAATAGGTAGCTTAATCGGCGGTAAAACATCCGCCTCGGAACCCATAGGTTAGGGGTTTGTAACCCGGCCTTGCCATTGATTCTGCGACATAAACATTGGTTTAGCAGCTTCTACCAGGTGCTCGGCATTTTGGGGTACCGTAATACAGTACTAACACTAATTGAGCAATACTATGGCTGGGTGACACATATGAATTCCTCCCCCCCCCCCTTACACACACCCCGCCTATATATCTCTGTTTAGCAGCAGGGTCCGATTCTAACGAAACTAATATAATATACAAAATCTTGAACATGTAAATGTTCTCATACCAGTTCAATCATATGTCAGTTCACTGAAATCTGATTTATCTGGCATAAGAACGGGCATTTCTTGAAGATGTTGGAGTCTTTAGCAGTGAAAGTGTTAACTCTTCTAGAGATATCGGCCTGTAAGGGCAAAACAGGCAACATCAAACCAACCAAACCTCCAAGCTGCAAGAGAGCTACATAGCCTGGCAGCATAAACAGCCGTGTCTCATGAATAACCCCAAAGCTCTATCAGCGAGAGTAAAAGTCACAAAAGATGGGACCTTCTGTAAAGCGCTTTGCGTAGCTTATGGGAATATTGTGCTTCATAAAATCTCAAGTTTGAACGATATACTAGGAATAATGATATGTGAAAACAAAAGATAGATAATGCATGTATGGGTAATAAGTAATTCATTAACTGATTTAAAAGTTGTACCTTGATTCTACCATTGTATTGCTTTCTAAAATAATAATCCAATCACGTAATATTATATTAATTGGTGTGTTGTCTGTTATCTTTGTTTTGTATTGCGTTGTTTTGTCTTTTTTTATTTTTTATTTTTTTTGGGGGGGGGGGGGGCGATTTTTAAGGATGAGAACTCTTCAAAATGCGGCAATGCAGCAATATTTATTTAGAGACCGCTATGTGTGATGGAGAAATGAGGGTGCAGAAAATATGCAAATGGGAGTAATGGAATCGCGATTTCGTTCTATGGCAATGATCTGAGTTATTATGGGGCGTAAAGGAACGAGGCCATTCGATTGTTTGTTGTGACTGTTTATACCTGATGGTCGGGGCGGGGAGCGGCTGCTGTCCAGACTAATCTCTGAGCAAACAGAGCAGGAATCTGATGCCACAATGTTAACATTTACTCTGGGCAGCTCCCGGCAGACTGATGTTTACGTTTACCCCTGCGTGTCGCAAATCATCCCCACCCACAACCGTCACATTTACGTTTCCTGGAAACATGAGGAGACCTGATAGAGAGAACTGCCGTGGTAATGCGTTCAGTTCACTTTTGGAAATAGATAGGGTTTGCATTCCCGCACTCCCGGAATTCGAAATTTGATACGGTCTTTATTTTTTTAATACTAATTATGATTTTCATTAATTCATTCGGTTTTTTTTTCTTTTTCCGTTTCTTTTTTTTCTTTTTGTAGAACCAACGATCAAGATTGCCCATGCCAATAGTAGTACCACATTTTGACCTCCAATTTTTTGGCATTCATGGGTAACTGATGCTTCAACTGTGGAATTAGGCCAAAGAAAACCAAAAAAATGCTTTGATCAGGAAATTGAACCCTCTCACACAACCGATAATCGTAGTAACTATCTGCATAGCTAAAGGTTAACATTTTTTAGAGTTCAAGAGTCTTCCATGGCTATTAATTCGTTATCAGGAAATGTAAAGTATCCTGGTAGCTCAAGAATGTTTCATGAGAGGGTGACGTCATGCGCCAAATTACCGGAAGTGTGACGCAATTAATGCACCGCCCTTGTGGCATCTAATCAAAGCTTAGAAAACTCTTCTTTCAATACATGCTAAGCCGCAGCACAAACGTATCGCTTTTAAGTATCTCATAACTGGATGTACAAATAATCAGCAGCATTTTTTTTCCTTTTGAATATTTTCTAGCACTTGGCATTTATTCGAATTCACTTAAAGGAGAACAACAAATTTGAAATGGCGCCGATATTCTTTTTGTGTCTACTTTGTCATTTTATATATTGGTTGCAGTCGACATCAGCAACAAGACTATTTGCCATAATTAATCTCCATCACTCACCGCCATTCCACTACTTCTGTCTCTATCACCACTTTCACCTCTCCCATCTCAATCTCAACCACTCCGCCCACCTCTGCGACCATCAACACCATCACTGCAAATGCCATCACCGCCACCTTTTCACTACCACTACGACCCCAACCATCTCAATCTTTACCACATCTACCCTTCCAACGACTATTCTTATCAACCATTACTGCAACTAAAACCAGCCACAACCACAGCAACTTTAACCATCCCAAACATTATCATTTTTACCGCTAACGTCATGACCACCATTTTCACCACCGCCATAACATCGACTATCACTGCCACAACTGCCATAGCTTCCCGTCATATCGCCTTGCAATCTTTTCATGCATTCTCATGTTTTTTCATAATGAATCCAGTTAATGATAACATAGACACAGATGACTCGGTCAATTTAACAAAAGTTGATCGAAAAACATTCCATAATAGTTTTTGTTTCTTTCTGTTTTTACTTGTTTTCTTTCTTTTGTCGCATCTTAACTAACCCCAAATCACGGTTTGCGTAATGTAAAGTAAAATAATTATATGAATAATCATAATAAATGACAAGTTTACTATGTCAACATGTCGTGAAACATGAGCTTAATGTGTTAAATGACATTACACACCCAAATACACTTCCCGTAATCGTGAAAACCTATTTACATTTTGACAGAAACAAAATAATAATACGTTCACCTCTTTTTTTCTCTCGTCTGAATGACAACATCACAGTAAGTATTTTGTGTATTAAAAGTGAAACAAAGGGAGGGATTAATAGGCCAGTATAGTACGACAAAGACAAAACAAGCGGCGTTTCGACCAAGACAAACGAGACTAAACAAAATAACACGTTTTGTTTGTTTATTTTGTTATTTTGTTTAGTCTCGTTTGTCTTGATAAAGACCTTTGGTCGAAACGTCGCTTGTTTTCTCTTTGCCGTACTATGCTGGCCTATCAATCACTCCCTTTGTTTCAGCTTTGATAACCACTGGCCTAGCGATCCCCTCTCTTTTTACATTTTGTGTATTAGTTAGGGGTAAATTCTGACTCACAAATAATTTCTACCGCTTTGAATCGCATCCTATGTCTCTTTTCATAGCCTCTAATGGTTTTTCTTTAAATAGTTTTGTTAATTTGTGTACATTACGTTCCATGACTGACAAAATGCATCTGTCGCTGCGATCCCTATTGGTTATGAATAATCCAGCGCAGATAAAATGACAAATGCGGGGGGTTGATGTTGTGTGTTGTTTTAATATATATAGATAGATATAATTATTCTAAGGATCAATCTTCACGGTTTGAAAGCTTTGTGGCAAAACCCAACTCCATCTGTGCGATGATATAATGATGAGGGAAAAACGCCGCCATATTGTTCTATCTTATATCGATCATGGCGAACAGGATATGCGGTGACGCAACTACGGCTGTTTACATTATGTATGGTTATCAATCCCATGATGCATTTATAATGACTACACAAATGCCACATTATATATATATATTGGAAAGGGTCCTGATACGTGTAATCTATTATCGGTATAAAAATAGATGTATGACCATTGTATGGGAGCGGTGATATTTTCGCGTAATGAGGACATTTGGCGTGAGGATATACCACTATAGGCCTATGTTGATGATGGTGGTGATGATAATGATTATGATGACGACAACGATGACGATGATGATAATGATAATTATGATCATTAGTATGATGAATATGATGACAATGACGACGATAATGATGATGATGACGATAATGATGATGAGGAGGATGATGAGGAGGATGATGATGGTGACGATAATGATGAAGATCAATATGGTGGTGGGGGAGTGGTGGTGTTGAGGATGGTGATAAAACAGATAATGGAGAAATTGTCATTATCTCTACCAGCTGCAATTAACCATGTATAAACAGGTATCTAAACTGGTATTCTAAAATTACACCCCCACCTATCTCCCCTGCTACGCATCTAAATCAGCAAGCTAACAGACAAACAATATTTGAAAAGCGATGCCATAAAAGGCGCAGTGTATTAAGTAAGAACAGCCAGTCATAACAAAAAATACGGAAGTTTTTGGTACCTAAATCTCGTTCATTGCGTACACATTATATAGTTCACTGTGGTTGGATTTCTACAAACACACAGTAAGCGGGTAACAACATTTCTTCACGAAATGCTACCCAAAAAAAAAACAACGTTTCCAATACAATAAGTTTAAATTCTGGCTGACTAATGTTCAATTAATCAATAAATGAAGTATTACATAGCAGAAACGTCCAAGGTTTTCAATGTACCACTCCAAGTTTCACAGCACTCGCAACATGCTTTTCAGTGTTAAAACAGCCGAACGATTTAGCTGTATTCTTGCCATGAATTATGCATCAGTCCTACAATGAAAGTATGAAAGGTGGGTTTGAGTTTAGAAAAAGTGTGTGCCAATATTTAATCAAGTCAATGTTGTATCTATTCTATTTTTCGCCATAAACGAACACACAAAACACCCAAGGCAAAACTTCAACTCCAATAAATAGTACGGAGCTTTTACTGAACAGAGAGTGAGCAACTAACAAAGGTATGCATCGAGTATTGTATTTATTTAAAAGGTAAGACTTTTCGAGATTAATGTTTTCATACGATTCACAACTTTTGTACCGATGAAATTGTGAAAGTCAATTGAAAAATCTCTTTACTCTCTCTGTCTGGGCGTTTGTGTACGGCATTTCTCATATTAAACCTAAAACCGACTGGTTCTCGATTGGTTTGGTCCAATATAAAAGATTATTGTTTAAATTTAGGTGGTTGCAATAATAAGCTCCTTTAAACAGCAAATCTCTGTAGAGTTCCAAGTACAAACATCGATTTGTTTTGTTTTTTTCTCAACTCACATATTTCTCTCATTGTATTTCAAGGATATCCGCACAAGCCCACAAGAGTCGGCACTAACACCAAAGTGGCCAGATACGTAGACACTCTTCAGCCAAATACTCGTACCCCAAAAAGCCATTACGCCAATCAATACAATGCTTCTTGTAGCCAGCCAATTCCCTCACCCCTTTGACTCTAACAAGAGATTAATGCATCAATGTTTACCTAATTGCAATATTAAGCACACCCTGTACTCTCGACATCGAAGTTTAATCATTATCCATCGCGTAGTCACAAAATCTGCTCAGGCAATTCCCCGCCTCCGCAGCTACTCTCCCAAAGGCAAAGCTTTTAATTGATTAATTTCTCGATGACAAGTTCCGTAGCTCAATCTGTAGAGCGTCTGCCTCGACACAGGTAATTCGGTGGTTCGATCCCCTGCCACGCCAAAACAATTAACATTTTAGCAGCTTTCCAGCCAGGCGTTCGATGTTATGTAATCATGGCTAACTGGTTGGCCCAGTGCCAGTTTACTGTGACTGGCTTAGCTGTCCAAGTGATCCCTCTGTTTATCTCTCTGCTTGTTAACTAGTCTAAAGAGTTCCGATTTGAAAATGACCTAAAACGTGAAAAAAGTTGCTTTAAACAGGCAAAAACATACTAATATATTGATTAATCTTTGGGCAGACCTGTCTTTCCAATCTAATCTGACCATCGCTTAATCTATCAATAAAAGAAATCAGCATTGGTGATCCCCATCAATTTCTCTTGTCTTTGAAACCAATCATCACAGCCAACAACAGGGTCCAGGGCATCTGAATGGTGCTGTCCACTCGTTGAAATCAATTATTTACCTGCTGGACACATGTTTACATTGCTGCCTGAAGTTTTACCTTGTAGAATGTCATACAACGGGCAATCAGCTATCACGTCCACTCGTTGCTAGTAATCATCTTTCCACTTTCAATTTAACACCACTTACAATTATCTCTTACTATTAATGTAGTAATAGCCTTATGTCACATCATTCTGCTCTGTCGATCTTGCGCACAGCAGTAGCCGCGGTCTCATTTGCGTAAATGGCTCAGTTGTGCCACACCCTAACCTCCTCTCTCTCTCTCTCTCTCTCTCTCTCTCTCTGTCTGTCTTTATATCTCTCTCTTTCTCTCTCTCCCTCTTTATCTCTCATTTTATCTATCTGTCTATCTACATATCTATCAGTCTATTGATCAATATTATGCGTATCTCTCTCGTCTCCTTCTTTCTCTCTCTCTCTATCTATCTATCTATCTATCTCTATCTCTCTCCCTCTCTCTCTCTCTCTCTCTGTTTGTCTATTTCTTTCTATATTCCTGTCTGTTCATCTCTTCTGTCTGCCTGTGTGTATCTCTTTCTATCTCACTATATATCTCTGCCTCTCGCTGTGTGTGCCTCTCTCTCTGTTTTCCTGAATCTCTCTCTCTCTCTCTCTCTCTTTCTGTCTGTGTGCTTATCGCATAGACTCTCTCTCTCTCTCTCTCTCGGCGTCTGTTTCTGTGTGTCTCTCGGACTATCTCTATCTCTGTCTCTCTGTCTCCTCCCCCCTCTCTCTCTCTCTCTCTCTCTCCCTCTCTCTCTTTCTCTCACTCTCCCCAAAGGATGACTAATACATATTCTAATACATATTCCGAATGCAGGCATTTGTTTTGTTTTTTTTCATCAGGAGAGAATCTATTTTAAAAAATATTAAAAAATGGCGCCTCTTATACAAAGCAAAACGCTACGCCCCTGAATCTGATCATAGGATTGCCATGAAGGATTTCAAATGCCTTATTAACCCTTTCATAGCGAGGTCTGATTCTGACCCAACTGAAATATGCAAAATTTTGAAAATGTATGTGTTATTAGCATTAAAAGGGTTAACATAATGGAATTGACGTCAGTCTGCAATAATAATGCGTCAGAATAATAAATTCAAAGTGAATACACAGCACGCCCACACACCCACGACTACCGCGCCCCTACATTCAGCGCCATTCAGAATTGTATTGTCGCGGCTCATAAAAATTCATGATCTGAATCCGACATTAGACCAGAATACCTGCCAGGGCTGACAGTCTCGGAAAATGAAATCCACAACTCTTTGTCCCGAAATACGAGTACAATGATGACGGTTTTGCTCTACATACTCCGATTTGCCCAACCATTCAATAAGAGGATTGGTCTTAAACCTGTCGATGTGTCCTTATTAGCGCGTTTTGTGTTACAATAAAAACTTGTTAATGAATTAAACATGAATACTGATGATGCGCGGAAATTCACAAGCAGATGTGTGCTTGTATACTAAACCGTGGCAAAGTTAGTTTTCACTCGGTCTCGACGTTTGTTTTCTTCTACAAGTTTTTACATCAGTGTTTGAAACAATTTAAACTACCTTTTTTATATCAGTGACTCAGAAATAAAGCTGTTTTTCTTTTTAACGTGAAACAAAGGGAGTGTTTAATAGGTCAGTATAGTAGGACAAAGACAAAACAAGCGACGTTTCGACCAAAGGTCTTTATCAACACAAACGAGACTAAACAAAATAATCTATTATCAATTGATCGTTTTATACATACAATTGATTTACTGATATTTATACCTAATTCTTTCATTCGGAGCCTATAATCAATACGCTTATTTCTCAATCGTCTCAGTCGGTATACCGAATAAGCATTTGATAATTACAAGGTCCGGATAAATGCAGTTTGTCAGTGGATCAGGGGATTCTTTTTCTTTAAATATATTAATCAACAATATATTAACATTAGGCTAGGCCACTATTCTCTTACCATTCCCAAAACGGTGTGAGCTCTCTACATAACAATCATGCACCTGTCACATAAATATCTGTAGCGGTCATAATTTCTACTCAATATTCATACGCGTGCGCAAGAACCACCCCCTCCCCTTTTTCCACCGGAAACTTCAACATGTGCCAACCATTACGTGATCCCTATTCCCCTTTCACTGCCTTTTACCAAACCACTCCCCTATCCCCGTTCCTCCCCAAACCCCCAACCCCACCCAAAGCTCTCCCCGAACGCGTCCCAAGCCAAAAAACCATCCGTCCCCTTACGTCACCCCCTTACCCAACCCCAAATCACTACCCCGCCTCTCCCCTAATACCCTCCCCATCTCCAAAAGCCCCAAACCTCCTTTCCGAACCCCCTCCACAAACTCCCCCGACCTCCTATCCCAACCCTCCTCCCCTCCCTCTAGGAGGCCACCAATGACCTCTTCTCCCACTCTCCAGCCCACTATATCTCCCATTCCCCCACGCATACAGGAATATGGCACCATCGCCAACAATGAAATCGATGGCTATCTCGGTGCTAAACAGTGTGATAACTTATCATTGACCGTACATCACCGCTCAAACGCCACCCTTCATCAGGCCTCGGCTTTACCTGATAACACAAAACGCACATCATATCGCTATAGCTCTGTCGATATGAAAAGTAAATCAACTAAAATATAAAACATTGCAAAAAGAATAGTAAAAATACCCTCATACTCATGACAATTTTCAAAAGAATGGAAATGATGTAAATCAGATTGATACATATTTTCAATAAAGCCAAAAAATTTGCTTGGAAATCCATTGTAACACTCAAAACGTGAAAGCGCATCCAATGTGTCTTACGAAAGACATTGATCTGCACAAATTTAGCCTTTATCTCGTCAAACGCTTGGCATTATGGAAACAGCGCATAAAACTTTTTGGCCTGGTTTCAGCATACTGTGACTGGCTGAGATATTCGATCGAGTGAGCCCTCCTTTCATCGCTGCGTGATAGCATTAACCCTTTCACTGCTAAAGACACCAAAATCTTCAAGACATGCCTATTGTTATACCAGATAAATCAGATTTCAGTGAAATTCAGGCTTTTGGTATATGTCAGTTCACTGAAATTTGATTTATCTGGTATAAAAGTAAGGTATATTTTCAAGATTTTGCATACTTCAGTTTGGTTCGAATCAGACTTCGCTGTGAAAGGGTTTTAACTTGTCGAGAGAACGCAACCCATGAGATGACTTGAATTGTGCTGAAATGAAATGGGCGTCAAACATGCAACAACAAACCACAAGACTACACACAGTGGTCAACATTGTAGTCACATTGTGCAAGGGATCAGTTAGACCTGGTCTGCCTTGGCTGTCCACGTCAGTGTTATGTCTCCAAATGATTCATTGTTCCCAGTTAAGTTTTATATTTATGAATGTCCCATAGACGTGTTCCCTTTTCCATCTCATTTCAAAAGTCTACAAGATACAAGTGTATACATGAGCAGTCTGGCTAGAGACAAAGTCACAGAAATAGGAATAAATTGATTGTGGTCAGTTGTCAATTCTTCCCTTGGACCCGCCAGAGCAATTCCACCTCGCCATCAATGTTTGCAGCTCTAGAACCTAAAGGATTGTAACAACAATATCTAGAACCAATATAAAAGCAGTTTCGCACATTTTTACAAATTTGATAAGAAATACCTGTAACAGACATATCAATACGAAAGTCTTATTGACGTTTGTGGTCAGTTGTGGTATGCATTAATTTAGAAATAATGAGAGTATATCTGGAGGTAGGGATTCTGTAGTTACACTGACATGCCTCTGATCTTACACTGCCCTCTATGGCCCTTGTATCGGTATGTTGCGTGCGGGCAAGAGTACCTCATGGCAAACTTGACTCATTGTGGAGGAAATGGAGTAGTTGTACGGCAACAAACGGGAAATCATTATGGAGCCTAGAAGCACTGACTCATTCAGTTGCAGGCAAAACTCTACTTATCGTGGAATCTCTATCAAGCCCGCGTCAATTAGGCCTCGATACTATTTGGTTCATCTGCTCCTGTAGGTGCTTTCACGGGGAGGTATTTACTAGATATTGTGATTGGTGTTGTAACTAAGCTGGCTTTAGTGGAATACACTTATTAAAGCCTGTCAGAAAGCTAGTGCGCATATCGCATTACATATTTCTTGCAAACTGACAGGTTTCAACTAATTCTTTGAGAGACAATCACCACCCTGCAACCTACCACCAACACACACACACACAAATACACACACACACACATACACACACACACACACACAAACACACACGCACAGACACACACGTACACACACAAATACACACATAAACACACACACACACACATACACCCACATATTGAGTCCCTCCCTTTTCACCCATGTTGCTTCTGTTGCCATCGCCACCAAGTAAACTAAGTGTTTAAGACTAAGACCCTTCTAGTCTATAGAACCGACGGTTAACCGGATCTTCTCCAAGTTTCAAAGCAGGAAAGTGATCATAGCTGCCACACTTTGGATATAAATGATACCGAATATCCCACAAACACTTAAACTGATACTCATTTAAGACTTGAGTGAAGTGAGGCAATCGGCGTAAATTTCCTTGCCCGCGACAAATTAATGGAAGCGTGACCGATATCAATCAAATGGCCAAACCTTGTGACTTTTTGTATTGCTACTATTTTATAGTTAAACCATCGAACTCTACCAATCATACGGTATGTATTTCTTTCCTACCCTTAATCAAACATTGCCATAACAAAGTCAGGCCAACTTGCGAGTAATCATTGATCCATCGAATGCTAGAGTTATTCTAATAATAATCTTTAAGAAGATTGGCCGTTGGTTGGTTGTTGACGGTTTAGCGTCGTTTATAACACAATGGAGGCCATAGAAAAGGCGGTGCTTTCTAGGCAAATTCACGTTCTGCCACACAGAGATAAACAGAGGAATCACTCGAATATCAAAACATGTCCCAGTATACTAACACTGGGCCAACCAGTGTTAGCCATGTTCCCATAATACCGGGCAGCTAAAATGCCAATTTTAACGATTTAAGTATGAAGCAAGCAGGGTTTGAACCCCTGAACTACCGGTTAAGAGGCGGACGCTCTACTGATTGAGCTGCAGGGCGAGTGAGTGGGTGATCTTGTCCACAGGCATCCACAGCTTCAGACCATACGATTATCTGTCTTTTCACAGCTTTGTGTCTCAACAGCAGCATTAATCATGCGCATTTCGCGTGCTGATTTCATCCATTAGCTGCGTCTGATCCATGCACAATTGCTTTCATCATTTTAGTATTCAGAGCTGTAGAACAGAGAGCGTTAGCTCGACCCTTCCCTCTATATCCCCATAGGTATCCTTGATGGACGAAATGTTCGGGGTGAAACCAGGGTCAATCGGCACTTATTATGGAACTGGTAATAGATTCCGTGAACAACAAAATGCCTACACACGCCCCGATCAGACACAGATCTCAATCGCTCGTATTCACAAGTGAAAGGATGATTCTGAATCCGTGAGGGTTTTGCGCAAATTTACTCGTGTAGTGTATGACCCTAATTATTTCTGTACACAAGAGACTCCATGCGTTACAAAATAATAGATCTCTGTGTTTTTTATTGATCGAGCAAATATATGAACGTGGGGAAGCATAGGGACCTCCTGCAGTGTATCATGGCCATAATGTTTGGTTTTTTTTATCATTTAATTGAATTACTGTCGAATGATTGCTTAGTGCCCTTATAAACATAAGTGTCACCGGGGTCACGATAATTTGCCACTTGCCGATTTATGTAAATGGTATGTATAATATTATGATGCGTCTGTTTCATCTCATTCGCATCCAATTCCAAGTGTGAACCGTGTGTATTCAACCATGATTGCAGCCCCGCATGTTTCAGCTATAATATTTTTTCATCGAGATACCGTTGGTCAAGTGAAAGAACCAAGAGATCAGAGAATTAGAGCCGATGGGGCATGGCCCTGATACGTCATAAATAATGCCCGAGAGGAAGTTGCTTAGTTGCAGGCATATGAACATGGTGGACGTCTCATATCTCAATCTTAATATTGGTGTCTGTGGAGGGGGGGGGGTGGGCTGTTGTCGAATTGATTCCGATTAAGCACAAATAGTGTTCTCCAGTGAACCAAAATTACTACAACAATTAATAATAGAAAGCAACCTATGTTATGTGGTTTAGGCCAAAAGCTTACAGACATACCAAAATGGCGGTTCAAAGTTGCAGGACAATTCATATGCCCTAACTCTCTCATCTGAGGTGACAACATGGCTGCCAAAGAGTCAAGTTAAGCATCATTGAGTGGGACACGAATGCAGTTGGTGATTGAGAGAGATATCAAAAATTGAAAAGCCAAGACCAGGTAGGTTTTGTCTTTACGTGAGGCACTTTACTCCACTTTACTCCACTTTGCTCCACTTTACTCCAATTTACCCTGCTATTCTACAAAATTGCTGCGGCCCTGCACCATGACTGACGCCTAGGCTCTCCCAGTCTTTCATTGGGAAGGGCTCAAACGAAAAATGAAATTCCACTACGGGGAGATGAAATCAAATTTACTGCACTTTTGATTACGTCATCATTAACTTGATGTAAGGGACGACTCTAGACACCTACGACCTATACAGCTAAGTTCTTGCTTGTTTTTTTGTTTATCTGTTTAGTTTATTTT
>JAUEKZ010183309.1:5000-13318 GCA_031471865.1 Melibe leonina | reverse complement strand
CAAAGGGGAAATTCTGTTTACAATTGCAATCACAGTCGGTATAAACTAAATAATGCATGGTAAAAGTAGTCATTGTATGTAGAATAGATAAGCATTTGTTTAAAAAAAAGGATAGATAGATAAATGCCTAAATAGAAGTTCGATTATCACAGAGACAATAATGTAGAAATGTATAAATAATACATATTATGGAAAAGACAGTTAAACAAAAATAGGTGCTTGGACAAAGTAGAAAATAAGAATTGATCAATTGTTTGTGTTTAAAATTCTGACACGAATAATAATAATATAATAATCATGATTCTGATTGGATAACAATAATGATAACATTGATAATGATGATATTGGCAATTCTTTTATAATAAACGTAAGGCCCATTCGTGTAACGATCAAAGGGCATTTTTCCCCCCAGACACGGTAAAAATCTATTGAAGTGTAAGTTGAATTAGGTTCGTTCCAAAGGTGCGAGTGGGCATATTGTAGAACTCCTACATAACAAGTTCAACGATTACTAAAAATTTACATATATTATTATATGGGGCGTCGTTATTCGGGTGTTTTCAATAATTACTGATAAAATATACCTACCAGGTCAGTAGATCCTATCTAGGGGTTGTCGTTATTCAGGGGTGTGGCTATTCAGCGGTTCCACTGTATTCTTGTTTCCTAATGTGTGTCCCTGTGTGTCTCTGTGTGTCCCTGTGTGTCTCTGTGTGCCCCTGTGTGTCCCTGTGTGTCCCTGTGTGTCCGTGTGTGTCCCTGTGTGTCCGTGTGTGTCCCTGTACCCACAGATCCACGGCAAGGGAGACGAACGGGACAAGGCCAAGCTCCTGCTGGAGAGGCTGAAGATGGTGGAGGCCGAGAACAGCTCGCTGGTGCTGGAGAACGAGCAGCAACGCCAGCAGTACGAGAAATGTCTGGACGAGATCGCCAACCAGGTGGTGCAAGCATTGCTGGCACAGAAGGTGTGTGCTGTGTGTGTACATGTGTGTGTGTGTTTGTGTGTGTGTGTGTGTGTACATGTGTGTGTTTGTGTAAATGTGTACATGTGTGTGTTTGTGTGTGTGTGTACATGTGCGTGTGTGTGTGTCCGTATTTGTATGTGTACGTGTTTGTATGTGTGTGTGTACGTGTTTGTATGTGTGTGTACGTGTTTGTACGTGTGTACATATGTTTGTGTATATGTATGTGTGTACATGTGTGTGTAAGTGTGTGTACGTGTTTGTACGTGTGTACATGTGTGTGTATGTATATGTGTACATATGTGTGTACATGTGTGCGTGTATGTGTGTGTGTGTGTATATGTGTATATATTTATATATATATGTGTGTGTGTGTACATGTGTGTGTAGCTTTGATGCTGACCTGTCTGTCCATTGTGGTCATTTCCCAAACGCCAGATGCTGCGAGAGGAATGTTTCAAACTACAGAGCCGTGTGCAGGACTTGGAGCTCCAGAACAAACACTTGAACCTGATGTTTGAGGAACGTGTGCAAAGGCCGCCAGAGTCCACGGTAAGAGGAGGGGTGGGGGTCTGTGGGATAGAAAGGGGTGGGGGTATGGATTCAGAATTAGAGACATGTAAGGGGAATGGGAGGGGAGGGGAGAATGAAGGAGATGGAGAAAGTGGTACTGGAGGGGAATGAGGAAAGAGGGAGAAAGTGGAAAAGTAGAAGGGGGAGCTTCAGGAAAAAGTGTTTTTAAGGAATGCATAATACAATTACACTACGCAAGGAGAGAACTTTCTAGAACAACCTAACTGGCTGATAACACACGATAAATAGATATCTCACCTAGTCACAGTATACTTACACCTGGCCAAAGCGTATCCCCATGATGCTGAGTAACCGACGGGACAGCTGTCAATTTTAACATCGTGGGTATGATAGAACTGGGGTTTTGAGTCCCTGACCACAGAATACTGACACCAGGCCAACAACCAGTCTGATTTGTTATTTTGTTTGTCCTGATGAAGACCTTTGGTCGAAACGTCGCTTATCTGTCTGTCTTGCTTTGTCTTTGTCCCACCATACTGGCCTGCTAATCCCTCCCTTTGTTTCATCTCTGATTTCGTCCTGAGTCGGCGTTCAACACTATTGAGTTAACAACACTTATGTGATTAGTAAATTTCTCAGAGGACGATTATTTCTATTTCAGTCGTTTATTATAATTTCTTTTCAGTTTTCTCTTCCTATGAGCAGTTGACCTAATTTACTATTTATGTCTTTCCCCATATCATCAATAAACGGCCATAAATAACAATAAATCCTGCACTGGTTTCAGGGACAGAAAGGAAACTCCAAAGTTTTCGCCTCAAGTTTGGGGTCCAACAGAATGGCCTTGACAGGAGAGGAGATGACCTTGGATTTCATGGCTGCCACAGGGTCCCTGCAGAGCATGTGCAGTGAGATTGTACGTAGACATGACGTCATTGTAGAACAGTAATACCGTATCCTCTTCATTATCATGTTCGTATCACGTATGACAATAATAGAATCATATTGAATTGTGTTTAAAAGCCTTTAACCCTTTCACAGCGAGACTAATTTGAACCCAACTGAAATCTGTATAATCGTGAAAAATGGACGTGTTCTTATACCAGATAAATCTTGAAGGAAAAAAGGGTTTAAAAACCTGAAGGAAATGGGTCATCATCTAATTTTAAACGATGCTTATTACAAAATATTTTATGGAAACAATACAGTAACAATAAAAATGGTTATAATCACATTGATATCTTTGATACTTGCAAATTATTCCTCTCGGTGGGAAAAGTATTGTTTTCTATAAATGCTTCTGCTTGTGTATGCGTGCGTTTACATGCCAAACTTATATTATGTGTGTGTGTGTATGTGGAATGTACAACATTTATTATTACAATTACAATATACAACGCCTTGAGACCTCGGTGAAAGGCGCTTTATAAGTAACCTTATTATTATTTATTATTAAATTCTTTCAATTGAATGTACAGCCCCTTGTATTCAATGTGTTTACTCTCTGTCTGGCAGTTGGGAGACGACAGTCTGGGAAAGCCCCAGCTCAGCTCCCCGCCCCCGTGGATGCGAGACAAGTTACCTCCAGATGCCGGCAACGATCAGGTGTCGAGCTCGAGTCCTGACTCCTTCACTTCTTCCGGCCTGAGTAGGTCCAGACCCGTGGAGGTTGCAGAGCAAGGTGTGACCACCAAGATGGAAACAGAGTTCCCTGCCACCAATGCCAGCCCCAAGATGAAACACATTCCTGTCTCCAACAGACGCAGCCGCAGTCTAGAACGAGGCTCTTCCGGTCCATTCAGCTGGATGAAACGCGTTGGACGAGGACCCAGAAGCAGAAGAGGTTCAGAAACTCAGGAGAAAAACTACGACCCTCCGCAGAACTTGAAGTCTTCCTCGTCAGCCGATGCTCTGACACACTACGGGGTGAACAGCCACAAGGCGTCCACCTCTACCTCTGCACTGCTGTCTCAGAGCATGGACAACTCTTCCTGGAGAGACTCGCTCACTCCGGAGAGACTGAATGCAAAGGGCGCAAAACTCCTGCTCAGAACAACCTCGGCTGACATCGACTCTGAGAACAATTCTGGCCTCTGTGACATCAGCCACCAGAGTTTTGAGGCATTCAATAAAAGCTTTGAAAAACTTTTAGCAAAAAATGCAGTGGAGGAGGTGAAGAAAGCCATTGCAGAAAAGCCGTTGAGTGAAACACAGACTGACTCCGTGGCTATCTCAATGGCTGCCAAGGAAGACAAGGATGTAAAAATTAAACCTGGTAAAAAGCCGGAAAAGAAGCAGCTGGGGCCTGCAGCTGCCATGGGGAAAACCCAACGTCCCAAATCTTCCACCAAATACCAGGCCGCTCCGGCCTTGAGGAATCCGTTCTCAGAGACGGTCACTTCCCCTAAGTCTTCCAGCCCCATGCCAGGCCAGTGCTACTACTACGATTACAGTGACGAGGATTCCGACTCCAGACCTGTGTCCAGAGATTTCAGCACAGCCTCCACCATGTCCCTCAACGAACTCCTGGACAGCAGCCAAGAGGCGGAAGTTGCTCTGGATGATGATTTTTTCTCGGACTGGTCTTCCGTTTGCATCTCACCCCAAAAGCGAATTGACAGACTCACCGGTCAGACCATTTCCACCAATGCCATGGTTTCCAGGCCCAGAGGGGTGTCGACATCTACCTCCACCTCATCATCCTCATCCTTGTCATCATCTTCAAAACTCAGCTCCTCATCCCCAGACTCTTCGCGTAATAAAAAAATCAACGCATCGATGAAAATAAGTGTGAACCAAAATCGGAATGCAAAACCTTCTCCAGAAACTGATAAAAATATGCCTGGTGGAGTTCCTGTAGAGACTAGGGGAACTTCTACCCCACAGGGGAAACAGGAGCCCATTTATGACGAGCCGTACATCCCTGAGTCGATGGTCGAGACAATTGTATCTCCGGTAGTGTCCAAGACCATTTCACAGAAAGCGGTGACCAGGAGCCTCACTGACCCCTCGGTCAACATCAGCGAGGTCAAGGCTGAAGTCCACCCTTTCCCTCAAGCCTCTTCCTCCTTCCAGCCGTCTCCATCCCTCTCACCCAACCCAAGCCAGATATCACAAGATCTAGGCTATGCCAGCAAGGGCAGCTACTCCCAATCCTCCCCTAGCCCCTCCCCCTCCATGTCACACAGAGGTACTCCCCCTTGGCTGCACAACACCAAGGACCCGCATTCCTTCTCCCGCAATGAGCTTCTGTCCCTGGTCATCAACCGGGATGCCATGGCAGGAAGCCCTAGAAGCATCCCCAGCGGCACCAGTCCCTCAGACACGCCCAAACTTGTCAGGCCGGGCCAGTTGATTTTGGCTCCGCAAGACATAAATCTTAACTTCCAAGGATTCAGCTCAGTTAGTTCCACAAGTTCAGAGGACAAATCACCCATCAAAATGTTTGAATCCCCACAGTCTGTGAATATGGAATCTTCTGTTATTGAGGTGAAAAAGAGGGAGCAGACTCCAACGGGCTCCATCACCGAAGAAAACCAAAGACTGCCCAGCACTCCAACCACGCCCAAAAGCCCAAACAAAATCCCTCCACCCATTGCCCGTAAACCGGTGAGAGCTGTCAAGCCTGAGGCCAGGGCTCAACCGAAAGATGGAGGGAAAAAGTCCAAAGACGAAACAACGGACAGCCTGCCTGGACCAGCAGGCAATGTAAACATGACCGTTGGTTTTGTGCTGCAAGATCCCAGCAGTGTCATTCTGCCAAGCTCCAAGGTGGAAAACCTTCTGGAAACTTCCTACTGCCACGGGATCAAAGATCTCAAACACCAGCTGTCCAGGCACCTCCCTGACTATGGCAGCCCTTTTCACACCAAGATCTGCCCGTCTTCCGATTCCAGTTTTGAAAACTTGCGCGTGGAGCGATCTGGCTCAAAGGACGACGGCTATTCCACGATGTCATCAGACATTCACCCAGGAATCCTGGAGAAGTTTTGTGATACTTTAACACTGAAAAGATCAGAAACAGAAGCTTATTTCATCGGCAACAGATCAGCTTCTCTTAAAGTTGACACCAGTCATCGATGCATCTTGGAAAGGAGAAATTCTGACTCTGTCCTGCAAAGCCGAGATCGCTCCTTTGATGTGGTCAGTGATCAGGACTCGGCCATGGAGACCTCGGTACACAGCACTGCGGACATGGTGACCAGTTCTTCCTCTCAGATTTCGGCTTCCAGCGTGGACCAGGCAAGCCCCACACCAACCAAAGTTTCAAGGATTGCCCGGCTATTCGAAGCCACTTCTGGTAAAATTCAAGCGGTCAATATTGACCTCTCTCCCAAATTGACTCCGACTAAATCCCCGTCTTCTCCTAAAACATTCTTACCCTCTTCCTACCAGCAGCCAGAGAGCCCTAGACGCCTAGCCAATGAATTTCAGAAAAATATGTGTAGTAAGAGCAGTTCAAACATAATTTTGAAAAAGACTAGCTCACCCGTTTCTCCTAAAACTGTCAAAGATACGAAGATTGTCTCCAGTGCAGTCGATGAAAAGACAAAGAAAGAGAAATCTCCAACTCCTAGACAGCAACAGCGCAAGAATTCTTCAGGAGAAACTTCCAAGATTCCCCAGCATGTGTCCGGCTCCTGCAAGAAATCTTCGTCAGCCACCGCCAAGCCTGCCTGTGCCAAAACTACAAGTGCCAAATCTTCTACATCAAACAAAGAGAAATCTTCATTGAAAGAGTCTTCTATCCCATGTGCTAAAAACGGAAGCAAAACATCGTCCAATAAAGGTGAAAAGCGACTTCCAAGCAGGTTTCCCTGTCGGTCTGTAAATGGAAAATCTGTCGATTCTGGTGCTGAGAAAGACGGGGGCAAAAGTAACGGGAAAATCATGAAGCTCAAAGAGGAGGGTGCCGAGGGGAGTCTGGTGTCCGATGGGGACGCAGGCACAAGTCAAGACGCGAGGGCAGAGTTCACCCTTGTGTTGGCCCCAGAGTCTGAGGGATTGGAGGAGTGTGGAGTTGTCCTGGAGCTGGTGAAGGGAAGGGGAGGAGTTGTTGGTGACAAGGCGGAGGTGGAGGGGCCAGTCTGTCTACCCGGTTCTGATCAGGTAGAAGCAAATTTCTCTGTTGTGCTGAATGGCTCTGCGGTGACAGTTTATGAGAAGGATTTGTCTCAAGTGGAGGCTTCCGATTTAGATAGTTGCATCAATGATAAGAATGTGTTGAATTCCTGCAAAGTCCTCCTTCCTCCAACGTCCACCATCTCAGTCACCAACCCAGTAATCGTAGATCCCAATGACGAGTCATCTTTGAAAAAGCCCCTGATTGTGCTGACTAACCAGGCGTTCAGGCACGAATCGTCCTCAGACTCTGACACTGACAGCGACCCTTCCAACGACCAAGCCGTCTCCAAGTACCAACCTGTTCCCTTTCCCCCCAGCTCATCCCCAGCAACTAAACTTCTACCGGGTTACCCATCCCCCATTTCCTACCCTGAAGCGAATCGTCCATCATCTGTTTCTGCCTCATTACCACCACCACCAGCAGCAGCAGCGACTCTATGCAATGTGAATACCAATGCCAGCAACCATCCAGCAATAGTCTATCCGTATGCAGCAATGTTACCCTCCACCAACAACGATTCCAGCCCTGCCAGCACGGCAGACCAACCCCATCTCCTGTCTTCCACAGGTCCACACCCTTGTGCCATGTCTACATCCCTGCAGCAGCCTTCACGTCCTAACCTCGTGGATCACCAACCAAACATCGAAGACTACAGCACCACCACCAGCACCAACAACAACAACAACAACATTCCTTCGTGCCTCAGACGCTCCCACTCGGAGCATAGTGTCGGTGGCAGCAGAGCAACATCTACCTCGTCCTTGACCTCACCCAGACCGTTGCAACGATCAGCTTCCGCTTCTCAACTTGACCTTTTACACCGGAAGTATTGGGTATGTCCTCAATGTGTAGCTTCAGTTGTCGTGGTGTGTTTTCATTACTGATAATATGAAGTGTACAAGTTGTCGTCCTATCAATATCAAATGTTCAGGGAATTTTAATGAAATACATTCTTTTATTCATCGTTTTTGGCCACAGTCATAGCATGTTCACTCCATTGCATTCTCTCATCCACAGTCACTCTTCGATATTTATAAGATTAAACCTGTTCTACTTCTATGTCTTTAATCAAAATGGTTTCTTTACCACCTTTTATTTCTTTGGTCTTACTAACATAGTTCTAAACAATTTTCCCCTCACCATTCTACAAATTGATTAATTTATTCCTGTTTATACTTCGATTTATGCTCATTTGAAATTAAATCTTGTAAAGTAGTATCGTTTGCCAATTTCAGAGTAGCAATATTTGTTAAAATCAAAGAGTACTTGACTATACTAATAGTCTGGTTTAAATCTAAACCCATGCAACTTCCCTGTGTGTTACAATGTGGGGTCTTTAAACGTTTGGCAAGTTGTCTTGCCCAGAAAATGTATTTTTCTTTAATGTAAATTTTACATTCTTGATGTTGTTTGTAATCTATTTATTGGCAACTATTTCCCCCAATTAATATTTTTATCTCTCTCCCCCCTCCAACCCCTCTCTCCCTCTCTCCCCCTCCCTCTCTCTCTCCCTCTTTCTCTCCCTCCCTCCCTCCCCCTCTCCCTCCCTCCCTCTCTCCCCCTCCCTCTCTCTCTCCCTCTCTCTCTCCCTCACTCCCCCCTCTCCCCTTCTCTCTTTCTGACCTCAATCATAGGGCACCAAGCAGCAAACTAGCAACACCAATGAAATCTCTTCAGAGACCTCCTCCTCCTCCTCC
>JAUEKZ010183309.1:0-2500 GCA_031471865.1 Melibe leonina | reverse complement strand
CTTACTCCCTTATCCACTAGCTGTTTTACACACTCACCCCCCCCCTCCCACACACCCTTCTCTCTCTCTTCCTCTCTCTCTCTCTCTCTCTATTTCTCTCTCTCTCTCTTCCTCTCTCTCTCTCTCTCTATCTCTCCCTCTCATCTCTTTCTATCTGTGTCTATCCCTTACTCTCATTCACTCACTCACATTCTTACATACCCATTCACTTTGAAATTTGACACACTCACTCAGTCTCACTTACACACTCACTTTCCAACACACTGACTTATCACATTCTTACTCCCTTATCCACTAGCTGTTTCACATCCACCCACCCCCCCCCACACCCCCTCTCTCTCCAACCCTTTATTGTATTCTGACAGCTTTGCCCCTTGTACAAGCTTTGCTGATGACTGCTGTGCCTTTGTTTTAGATATTTATGTAATTGTAGTTTCAACTTTCTTTATTTTGTTTACAGGTTTTGACAAAACTCCGTGTTCCCGCCTTGAGCAGAGCATCAGCCTGTCTCGCCTTGTGCTGCAGTTTACCTGGGAGAGCCAGAAAGAAGTGGACAGTCAGCTGCTCCAGCTTCTTGGACAAATGAACACGCTGTCTGAAAACAGCCGCAAGCTGTTGGACACGGCCCTTCTTCTCCGCAAGACACAGCCACAGCGCGGAGAGACGAGAAGCCTGCCAGTGCCGTCGCATGCGGTGAAGAATTCGGTCAGTGCTTCAGCTGCCGGTCAAACAGAGAGAGGGGGACCATCGAGGACGCCGAGACTGGACACGGCAGAGGACGGGAAAGTCCGAGACAAGGCCAACAATGAGCTGACCGTCCCACAGACTAGAGACGTCGGCATTGATGCCATGAGTGGCTCCCAGAATTCCCCATCGGACACTTTTGAAGACCTTGTCAATCCGCAAATGCCGGCAGTGAATGATTTGACCTTCTCATCTCCATCATTATCGGCATCGCTGTCTTCCTCATCTTTATCTCTTTCGATGTCTCAGTTTCAAGAGGAAGACAGTGTCCCCAGTGCAAAAGGCGGCGCTGTTCCAAAAGCTTCCACTCCTGAACAGAAAATGGATCTTGAGCACGCGGCTGAATGTTTCTCTTCTGAGGATGAACATTTCAAACTGCGTAGAACTGCCAAGGATTGTCTTATCCAGACCCAGTGCCGTTGCCCAGAGGAGCCCGTCAGTCTCAGTGTGACAGGGGAGGAGGGAGGGAAGAGCCAACACTCCCAAGGAGACACTTCTATGGATAAAGTCACCACCTACTCTGATTTCGTTGCTGATCTGGAGATGAATGGGATCGGGGAATTCCATTCACTGTCACATCCTGCAAGTCCCAGGCGTACCATCACCAACGGCAGTCTGACTCCCACGGCTTTTGAAAGGAGAGCGGGAAGCACTTCCGGTCCTCCAGTGCCGGCCACCAAAGCCATTCCTGCCCATTACAGTACGGCTTCACCCCCACCGCCGCCTGCCCCCCACACTCCCTACCACCACCACCCATTCCAAAATCACTCACACGGATGTCCCCCCTCGATATCACCATGCCACGACCCCACACCAAGACATTTGTACCCCCCACACCTTCAGCACCATCAACACCACCCCCACCAACCTGCCCCCTTACAGCGATCTGCACGGCCTCCACATGCCCCCTACGTCAACCAGACAATTCCCAGGCTCCCTCAGGCACGACACCCTCGCCCCCAGAGTTGCCCATCTGCAACTTTAACTCCCAGAATGCATAGACTATACTCAACCCCTCCCCCCTCTTCCGGTCACAAGCCGTGCCTCAACGCTTCACTGGACTCGGCACCTCCTCCTCCTCTTCCTCCCCGAAATCCTCAGGTCAGCCGGACCTCGGATGGACGGCCTCAAGTAATGATCAGACCTCACCGAATTCATCAAGAACCCACTGGCCGCCCCCACTCCTTCAACCATTACCTCATAGACCAATCGAGATTAACCGAGGCAGCGGCAGTAAATCCCAGACCTCATTCCGAGTCGATACCCGGAGCCATAGTGGACGTACAGAGTAAAACGAAACCAGCCAAGAAAGACAACCCTTCATCCAACTCTAAGATACCCAGACGGAAGTTGAAAACCCGCCGAGAGCTTGCACTGCGCAGACAGGCCTCGGTAGGGGAGAGCACTGGGGTGGCCTGTAAGAAATCTGATGCGGCCCTGAACCGTTCTTGGAGGGATGTGAACGTTGGAAAAGGGACGCAACTCACTGATTCATCGGCAGATGACAATGGGACTTCAAGCTAGAGTGTATTGTTTTACTGTTATTGAAAAAAATGAGTTGTTTTGTTAGAAACTTTATATTCCAGGTGAAATGAATATATATATATATACTATATATTTATTTATTTTGTTTTTATTTTATTTTCTTTCAGAGCATCTATTCTGTGCAATGTGTTGTTGACCCTTTCACTGCTAAGGACACCAAAATCCTCAAAACTTGCCTGTTCTTATACCAGATAAATCAGATTTCAGTGAA
>JAUEKZ010183298.1:0-13319 GCA_031471865.1 Melibe leonina | reverse complement strand
ATACATGCATTTTATTCTCGTCGTTTCTTGGAATGCTCTCTTTTTAAAGAGAAACACAAATAATGATGACAATCATAGGTACGGTTATCAAAAAAAAGAAAAAAACATGCTTGAAAAGTTTCCATCTTACGATAGACATTTCACAAAAGCTTCTATAGTGCAATGTGCTTAAAGCCACCACCTGCAGTTTGGATGATCACAGGTTCGAATCCTGTGTTTTTGTTTTTGGTTTGATTCATCAGACAGAGTAATAGTCCCAATGCAACATCATGCATGCACTGTGGACCAGAAGGGGGTAGTAGTAGTATGTCTTGATTTAATGCTTTATCATCGACACAGTTTAAGAAAATGAACCTTTTTACAGTGGGGTCAGATTCCAACCTAACAGAAATATGCAAAAGCTTCTAAATGTAAAAGTTCTTATACCAGATAAATCAGATTTGAGTGCACTGAAATCTGGTTTATAAGGTAAAACAACCGGAATTGTTGAATTTAGTTAGTTAGTAGTTTGAGAAATAACCTTAGCATTGAAAGGGTGAAAGATTCGACCAAAACTGCAAACATTTCAACCGCTGTTGAAACGTATAAAGTTTGTTAAAATCAGATCAATAATCAATAAATATAAACCTGCTTTGAGAGAATGCTCATCTTCATTTGAAAGTTGGTAGTTGATATATTTTTGTAATGGAGAAGGACAATCTACCCCAAAAATTGGTTAAAGAAATTTTTTCATTCTTTAAAAAAATAAGTAAAAGATAGAGGAGACGCCCACTTTTCTTTTGAAAGAATAGTGTTGAAAAAGGAGTCGAGCAGGCCTTAAAACCTCACTGTGAACAATCCTTATTGTGGTATTGGTTTTAAAAAAAAAATAGAAAATTAAAACTGATTTAACAGGCAACAACAAAAACAAAACAACAAACAAACAAACAAAATTTAAAACAATGAGGGATTAAGTTATGGCAAAATATGAGTTTCCATTGGAAACATTACATTGAATCCATTATAATGAGAAGAGTTATATTATTATATAGAGAAGAGTATTTTTATACTGAGAGCAGCGGGTACACGCAGCAGTCTGACTGTAGTTATAGTTGGTTTCCTCACCAAACCAAACCAAACACATGAGTAGTAAGTACAAATAAACCAACCAACCTCAGCCGACTGATGACTAGGGATTGAAGTGTATATAAATAGCTGGTAGTGTAGATTATAACACTTTCTATCAAGGTGTTTTATTTGCAGTAGTACATTTGTTTTTTTGGGTTTTTTGGGGGTTTTTTTTTGCTTAGATAGATCAAATTTTTCATTAACACCAAAATATAACTTTCAGATCTATACCAGTTATTATGGATACAAAATATAAACTATACAAAGAAGAATATTTATGTATATTTGCCACAGCACTCCATTTGTTCAATGACTCCATTTCAATATCATGGACAAAGTGTCAGGGGAAAATCATCATCTGAAAATGAATTCATTGATCACTCTAAACAATGACATTAACATAGAGTCATCTGTCATTTTTTGTATCTTGACAGGTAATAAAATATAATTAGAAAAAGCCTATGTCTAGGAAACTACTGACCACTTACATATATTGTATGAAAACTTAATAATTGGAAGACAAGAACATTCTTCACTTTTTATTTCCAAATTTCAATCAAACCTGACTTAGGATTACAGATAGAAATAGAAGAAGGAAAAATCATGGTCAGAAAATATTAAAATTCCACATAAGGGCTAAGGCCTACAAGCATTTCTGAAACTGACAGCATAAACTGTGACTGCTATTAAGGAATGCGAGAGAGGTGTCATAAAAATAGATTAACAAGATCTTAAAGAGAGAAGTTCTTACTGGACATTTTTCATCATTGAATCAGGAGTCATTCGATGTCTTTCTATGTGTTCAATAAACAAAATTAATCTCATAATATTAAAACTTAAATCAAACATGAGCAACGATTCTAAACACTGCAAGAAAATGGATTTCAGGGACTAGTCTAGGTTGAAATACGCATGCTTTGGAATTAACAACAGTGCTTCTATACAAATAGTACCATGAGTTGTTGGAAGAAATGTTCCCCTCAACAACAATAAGATATTTTGATAATGCAAAAATAGCAGACCAGATCTCAGGGATGACAGGGGTTTTTGTCATGAGAGTATAAATATTTCTGGAAAAAAAAAGTTTGCAATATTATTCTCTTGATATCTCATATATCATGGTGAAAAGAATACAACACAAATCAAAAGTGCTCCAGCTACTATCAACATCCAAAAAACTGAAAATGCACAAGCTATAATATTTGTGATTAATTGCTCTAACAGGTAAACAAACTGGTATCACAAGTATGTTATAATAGCCCTTTCACTGCTAAGGACACCGAAATCTTCAAGATTTGCTTGTTCTTATACCAGATAAATCAGATTTCAGTGAACTGACATATTATGCCAAAAGCCTGAAATTCAGGCCTGACATATGTCAGTTCACTGAAATCTGATTTATCTGGTATAAGAACATGTAAATTTTCAAAATTTTGCATATTCAGTTGGGTTAGATTGAGACCTTGCTGTGAAAGGGTTAAAGTTGAGACTGAAGAAATGAAACACCCTAGTCAGTGCCAGTCAAATCTCATGTGTGATTCGTCTTAAGTCTTGAGGTCAATAGATCCAACTGGATTTTTATAATTAAAGCTTTCAAAAGTATACAAAACCCACTTTGTGTTGGAATAGTTGTAAGCAGTATTTGGTCTAGGAATAAGTAATAATATTTGAGTATTTTAAACTTTATAAAAAAGAAACCCTATGGCAAAATGGGAAGACAAACATAGTGTACAACCACATACAGTGTATATTGAAATAACTTCTACTTAGATGATGAGGCATATAAATTGCAGCCTGCACTCTACAGCTGATGATGCAGAAAATAACTAAAACGTGTTACTGCAGGAAGTTTCTTTTTTCCTAACCTTTGCAATCAAGTTCATAGCATTAAATCCTTTAACTTTAAGACATGATGTACAAATCAATTTTGACCAATTGAAAATGCATGAAGGAATTTTGTCAATTTTGTTTCTAAATACCCTGCACAGTATTTCAGTGTGGAGGAGAGCATCTTAAAATGTACAGAAATGGTAACTGCTATACATAGGCCTATATGAAAGTGAATACTAAGAGACAGAACATTCCAGTTGATTGTCAGCGGTCAGTGGAAGCTTTAAAATCGTAGTGAGAGCCCTGCACATGTAGGCCATTGATCCAAAGCGTCCACTTGGTGCGCAGTCGTACAAAAATACACAGATGCCTGCTGCTCCGGAAGTATTTTCTATGGCTTCAGGGGAAAGTTTCTGCAATAGGAAACAATTCTTGCTTAAAATATCATGATCATCTATATTCTATAAAAGAAGCTGTTTGTGTGTGTGTGTGCGTGTGTTTGTGTGTGTGTGTGTTTGTGTGTGTTTGTGTGTGAAGGCGCTGCCTCCTGGTCACTACAGGTTCATTTAGATATTGAGACTTATAATGTGAACAATCCTTACTTATATAAAACTGTCCCGGTGCAAGAGACAAAAGATTGTCAGATATTTGGTCGTGGAGAGGAGATATTCAAGAAAACAAATAATTTTAACACCAAAAGCCTTTTGATTTTCTGCCACCATTTGCTTTCTGTTTGATTAGTGATGGCACTCTACTGCATCACGTAATGGTGAGGCCCAGTTCTATATCTGGTTACAAATGGAGATACGTGACACACAGATCCTGTCCTGTCTGAAGCCAAACATAACCAATCACAGAGCTAGAAGAGAAACTTTGGATCAAGAAAAAAGCAAGCGGGTGATTAGCCCACTGTGCTGAATCTTTACACTCTAAGTCTTGTTCCTTTGAATTAGCCATAAAACATGTTCTTTTGCCTTTGTGGTAATTTAAAAAAAAAAAATTGACTTTCAATGAGAAGTTGTGGCCAAACGGGGCATGACTCACCATGTCGTAGATGAAAAGTCTGTTGGCTTCATGCACTATTTTGTCCACTTCAATGTCCAGCAGCGTCAGGTTGACGGGGCTGGACTCGGTGTCGATGATCATGGCCAGCACCATCAGGGCCTCCACCATCAGCTGGCGGTACTCAGGCTGTGGGATCTGGTTTAGCACCATCTCAAGCTCAAGGGCAAATTTAAACTCCCCTTTCGTCATCTGTGAAACCACAGTGGATGATTCAATACAATTATACAATATGTTTTCTTTCTCTCCTAATCTTGCCCTTTTTTAACCTTGTTCAGTGTAAGGCTTAGCTGAAATGCACAAATTGCCAACTCTGATCTCTATCTAGAGTAGCCTATTCCTTTTTGCTTCGACAAATTTGCATCACTTTTCCTCTATCTCTGAAATTATTCCTAGGTGAAACAAAGGGAGTGGTTAACAGGCCAGTATTGTGGGACAAAGACAAAGCAAGACACACAAAAAAGCAATGATTTGACCCAAGGTCTTCATCAGGACAAACAAATTAGACCTAACGAAATACCAAAATAGAGTTAAATGAAATTAAAGTTTTTAGAAACTTAGCTTTGGGCGAGGTAACTCCTATCAATGCAATGGGCTTTACCAATATCATCATATTCCTCTTCGGTTCATTTAATTTTACTAATCTACTGTAGTTCTGGACGATACAAAAAATCTCTCCATCATAAAAATCAGACAGATATTTATAGTACGAGAAGTTTATTAACACAGATTTCTCTTTAAATCACTATACAAGCAATGAGCAGACACCATACCTCTCTTGTCAAAGTTCCTGGTAAAAAGTTGCCCTTGATGTAAATGCCATGACACTGAAAAGGGACAAAAATAAAAGTTCAGGTTCATTATGACATGACTATTAAAACATTTGCATTGAAAAAACCTTACCCAAATCACCTTTCCCATTTGGTTTCTCAAGCGATTGTATAAAAAACTTAAAAAACTAAGAAAAAAAAACCCAACTGAACTATTCAAAATGGTTTTTATACTGGGGATACAAGAAAATAATTTTAAAGTAATGTTACTTAGTTTAAGAATAACTTTAAGCCTAAAATTGAAACAATTGATTATATAAAACCAGGTAATTTAGATAAACAAAAAATCTATGTGGAAGGCTTCTTTTGATATCTGTATTCTTCATTGCTATGGAAAATCATTATAATTATAATTGCTGATAAGGGTGTAAGGAGATCTTGCTGCATGAATTTTACTTTTCCACTTCACATGTTGATAAAGGTAGTGGGGTATAACCAAGGAGTCTGTCATAATCCTGTTTGTTACATTGAGTTTTCTGTTGTTGCTGAGAATATTGTAAATATATAAATCAACACTTTTCAACATTTTGGAAATAGGGAGAGAAGAAAAAACATTTTTCACAGCCTTTTTATCTCGTGTTAGTTAGTTAGTGTAAGAAACAAGATTCCTAGACGTACCCTGTGTAGAAGCTCCCACAATAAGGGGTAGAACCCGAGGGGGACTCGATTCAACGATCCGTCCAGGCGACGTCTGCGAAGCCATTGGCCCTGTCTGTCATCTACATGGTCCTCATCCACGGAGGAAACCACCAGGGTATTTATTTGGGAAATATCGTTGGTGGAAACCTGAAAAAGTTTCATGCATTACAATGGGAATTAAAGACTAATTTTTTGTTGTTGTAATCCCTGGAAACCCAGAGAAGTATCACGCAATGGGATGAATCATAAATCCATCTGTTTTTGTAAGTTGTTGGAAACCTTATGGTGTGTCATTAAATATCAGATTCCAAATCAAAGAGTTATTCATTCAAAAAATATGTTTAAAATTTATGCCTTTTGTCACTCTCCAACTTTGTTTTAATATTTACAGCTGTTTAATAATACAGTTGATCATTGTAAGATTTCTTCTTCAAATTCACTCTTACTGACAACCTGGCTGGGCAGAGTATCATTGTCAGTGCGTATAACAATAGATAATATCATAATTCATTTGTGTACCGCCCGCCTTCCACTTGAAGAGTGCTCAGGGGCACTTTAAAATTAAAGTGAAAATATCAACACACACACACACACACACTCTCTCTCTCTTGCACATGACATCCAAGGATGTGTCGGACCTGACATGAATCATAACAATATTGACTTGTCAAAACAAAAGCACTGCGATGATAGGGGTACAACTGTGATAATCATACACAATTTTGAGTGAGATATTGATGAAAAGCAGTAGAGATTACAACATACAATAGTCAAGGTTTAAATGTTATTAATTAAAGACACAAGTCCAAAACACATTCCTCATCCTCTTATTCCTTGTTCTCAGCGATTCCTAATACCAAAACTTGCATTTACTTTTCTAATTTTTTGCTTTTAATCCTTGTTTCACATGCTCTTGCTCCAAATTTCTCTAGCTGTTCTAGCAGGGATAAAGAACAGTGTTACACTCTATTTTTGAGTGCCAGAAGAAAGGAAATGAAGAAAGAAAAGATGATTGTGGTGATCATGTAATCAGTCAATATATAAAGAATTTTAAGATGTAGCCATTAGGTACTATGAAGCAACCGCCCACACATGTGGGCAATAAAGGTTTTTATGTTTAAAAAAATAAAAAAATTAAAAAAAAACCCAGAAAATGTTCAAACTGAGAGTGTTACAAAACCAGTTTGCATGGTCCATCTAAAGTACTGATAAAAAAAAATATTTTCATTCACTCTGTAGTCTTCTTTCCTTGAAACGGTAGTTGAAAACTGGAGATCATTGCTTTCACATGTGTTCAGTTTAGTAGGAAACTACCCTCAGTGAAAAACTGTTTTGCACCACTCACACAGAAGTGTCCATTGATTTATTCGTCTTTTCGTGGTCAAACAAAATTATATAAAAACCCAACAAACTTTTACTCTTGCAACACCATAAAAGACAGTAAATGTCGCTGAAATGCATTTATTTTGCAGCTGAGATGCTTTGTCTTGAAAGAAAATGAAAGAATCTGCCAAAAGCGTGAAAATTAAATTTCAACAGCTGAAAAACCATACGGTGTGTTCAAATCTGACTGAATCATCAACATGACCCCACTCTGAGCGCATATCTATCTTCATGCCTAAGTCAGCAGGTGACAGATTTGTAATAGTGGAGAACAATCGTCCTTAAAATCTTTTTATATTTTAAATCAGCCGCTTTATTTTTTATCAAAATAGTTTATGAGATGCTTCAACATTTTCAAATAATCAGTGTCAAGAGAACTCTGTGGGACAAAATGGAAGAAAAATCTTACATACATTGCCTTTTTACCATTTGTGGATCAGTCCTTTTCTAGCACTTCAATGGCAAAATGGTGTCAGAAAATTTTCATATAATCAAATATCTTCCATTTGCCCCTTGCACACTACATACATTCTATTCTTTTGATTAGATATTGAATAAAAGCAGACACATTTTATTCTCTTTGTGACGGTTAGAGTTACTATGTATGTACAAGGTCTTTAAGTTTGTTTCAGACACGACACATCAAGCAGATTATTAATCCTTAGAATCTTTATTAATCTTCTGATGCGGATGAGAGTATGCATATGTTACTAAAATTGAGTTCTCTATCTGTGAAATTATGATTTGAAACCAAAGGTGCAGATTATAACAATTAAAACAAGAAGGAAGTTAAAATTAGAAATATGTTTAAAACACACCAATGAACAAAGAAATAAACATCTAGAACGTAAAGAGGTTTTATTTTTGTACACGCCTACAAAACAATTTTGATTGTTGATGGCTAAAAAAATCTGTCTACATGTAACCTAGTTTTCAAGACTGTAATCATCAAAATAAATAAATGCACGGCTGTGTGCTATAAGAATATTTTCATATTCAATCGTTTCAAGGTTGCCAGATGGATTGTTTTTTCATTGAAATAACCTTTCATTTCATATTTATACTTCAAATCATGTCTTTAAGTGAAAGTTTCAATGTTTCAATACAATGAATACAGCTATTAGTGTCTACAACTAAAAGCCATCAAATACAATAATTGCATAAAAATACACAATTATGCTTAAACTAAGTAAACTAATTAATTGCTACTTTAAGTGCTGCGTCCAATGAAATTATCTGCCAAGCCATTTTTCAGCTAAAATGAAAGCATTCAGGGCTCCGTGGTAGATAAAGAATGCTCATGACATTGCAGGAAATTTTACTCATATTTAAAAGAAAAATTGGCTTAAATAAAAAAGAAATAAAAATGAATTGATGAACGATTAATTTCAAAAGTTGTTAGTGCGTGATAAAAAGTTAGGAAATTCAACATTGTGCTCTTCATTTAGTTTTACCACATCACATTATTATCATATCAGCTGATGATCTTGTTCAAGTTAATTGCTACACAATATCTTCATAAAAAATAATCAGCTGTTTAATTATAGCCAGTGCTTCTAAAAATAACTTCAAATCAAATGCACCAATCAAAAGCAATTCCAAGGCAAAGCAGAAGTGTAGAATGCCGAAGAGGACAAATCCATCACTCACCACGAGACTCTGGCGGTGACCCATGTCCACATAGCTCTCACCTATTATGCTGGGATGCCGATGGTCTCCTTTAGAACAGGAGAAGGGTAAAAATAACTTAAGCCCTACTTTGAACTTGACGTTAAGCGATCTCCAACACACCCTTGAGCATTGATGACTAACACACGCTTTAAGAGACAAAACAAACATACAGTACATACTTCTCAACAAAGACAACCAATGCTACCATCACCAGCAAATCAATTTCAACGGATATTTTCCTGTACTGGAGGCTCATGCAAAGCCCATGCCAAAAACCCAAAACTCTTGAGCCGATGCTAAAAACAATGAATAGAAAAAACCAAATCAAGCAGGGCAAACCAAGCACAAGCAAAGGCAAACAACCTACAAACAAAAATCAACGATATCTAAATTTAAATCAGACATTAGAATTGTATTTTGTCTCACTTTCAAAATAGAGAAAAAATACAGAACCTATGTAAATAATGGAAACCAATTTTCTTTTTCATTTCGCATTTGCCTTGATTAAATGAAAATTTTACATTACAGTTTTTAGTCCTTTCTAAACAGAAAATACCTAGAAAGAGATGCAATAGTCTATTAAGATGGTTGTGATAATTTACACAGTTATATCAGGGATAGAAATTTATCCAGAGACTGATTTATTTTCCTTTTGTAAATCACGACTCATTCTCAATTTCAAGACTCCCTGGAATATCATAAGCAAAAAAAAAAAAAAATCATCCCAAATATGGAATAAAAAATTGTTCTGTTAGTTTATTCTCTTTTAAATTCCAAAGGGGGGGGGGGGGGGGGGGGGAAGGGTAGGGAGGGGGGGGGGCTGAGAGTATTACAGGGGCCCCTCTCACCCCCTACACAATAGCACCACTTCTAAACATCTGCTCTTAATCTTAACTTTATCTTAATGTTGTACTAAAACCCAACTCTTTTGATCTTAACTTTATCTTAATGTTGTACTAGAACCCAACTCTTTTGATCTTAACTTTATCTTAATGTGGTACTAAAGAAGCCTAAAATATAAGGTGCAGCGGGAATCTGTGTTGTTAGTATGAATGCTATTTCAAAGCGTGAGGAAAGTCAAAATCTTCTAAAGCTGGAAAGGAAAAGGAACTCAATTCATTTCATCCACTCATTTTTTGCTCAATGTTTTTGTTTCAGGGATAAGATTGTAAGCACGTGTCTAGATATTGACAAATCATAAGGGGAAAACAGGGGGGGGGGGGGGGGGAAAAAATAGGATACCAAAAAAGCCATAAAATGAATTTCGGATATACCAGGCCAAGCAAGGAATACAATGCCTTTCTAGACCCAGGAGGGATTTCATTTACATAAAGTGATCAAATAGCCAACACCTGGAAAGTGCATCGTGTACATAGAGGGAGGGCAGAGAATGCTATAAATAGAATTAGTAATAGCCGACTGGATACTCACAAAGTTTTTCAGAGAATTATTCTGGTAGTATGGGGGACAAATTTATATCAATCAATTTTTCATAACATTTTTTTTCTCTCTTCGTTAAAAACTCTTTAAGAATCAATTCAACATTCTATTTTCTCACATATTTTATTACTATGCACAATTTTTACACTAACTCAATAAGACTATATAAGACATTTGATCCATATATATATTATATATTGGTATCAATTTTAAGAAAGATGTATAATAAATTGTTACAATAACTACTGAAAAAGACAAAAACCGAAAAGATTGTTAGCAGTATTGACTGACAGTTCATCTCAAATACCAGACAAGTTTGTGTGAAGTAAACTTGAATAAGAAGAAATGGGTAAATGAAAATTAACTAGCTATAACAAATGTATAAATCTTACCATGAATGAAATCACATGACCACAAGCAACATCAAAGATCAAACTTTTGGGTTACACATAAAAACAAGGCAGTCTATTTCTCTGAATTAATGCATATCATAACAGATGAGTTAAAGATTTCCATTGGAACCATGCAAAAATTAATTAGGGGAAAATTCTAACAAAATGAGGAGAGAAAAATTGTTCACAATACAGAAAAAACGAAGATGGGATTATGTCTTGTATGTTTCGTTACTGAGTTCAACATTAATCTGTAAAACGAAGGGAGAGGAGCTAATAGGTACAGCGTGGGATCATATATAGCCAACCTTGTTTTTAGTGCTGAGAGCAGCAAATCGAGAGGTCTCGTGTTTGGAGTGAAGGCTTTTTACAGCTAGACTGGTTCCTCCAACATCACTATAAGCTGCATAGAGAAACAGACAATATTACCTTGCTCTACAGTAGTGACTCTTGTACCATTCAAAGTCAACTGTAACAAGCGTGTATCACCCACAAAATTGACAAGACAAAGAAATGGTGAAATCAAAAATAACTTTCAAGTGAACAAAATAAAAAAAGATTCAAATACTACATGATTGTATATTTGCTAAGTTTGAAATTCCCTTTAACCTTTAACCCTTTACACAAATGGTTTTGTTAGTAGCAAAGCACATTCATATAAAAACTCAGCTGTGTTGAGAATTTTGAAAGATAATGAAAATTATTCTTTTTAATTTTTTATTCCCCTTTCTCTATAATAGGGACTTGAGCTCAGAGTCGTGGTCATTGCTAGGAATCTGTGCTTTTTACCGTGATTAACTCTCATAAATCTTATCGCTTATTGTCAAGATATTCAATATCAGATAACAAAGTAAAAGTAAAAGTAGCTAAATATTAAACTTGGAAATGCTAATGGTATTGTTTAAATTTGAGTAACATTGTAATTATTGTCAAGCCCCATCAGCTTTCTTTCTTTTCAGTAAAAAGCTCTTGTACTTTTATTCTAAAAATCCACCAACTTACTTCCTGACAATTTTTTAAAAAGGAAATTACACATTTTTAAACTGGTCTGCAAAATAGTTGTTATTCTTTTCGGCAATAACACATTATTGTGTAGAGAATCTAACTATGACTTAAGTTTTTCACATGAAAGAATCCACGCAATGAATACGACAATGTTTGTCTTATTCATTGCTATTTTTATCGTCGTTCAGTGTTCTGGTCCAATCTTATCAAACTCAAACTCAAACTGACACATCATATTGTGCATCAAGTGTAATCCACAATGCACCAGTCAAAATTTGAAGTAGAAATTTGACAACATAAGAATAAAAATTGGAAAAGACAACAAAAAATGTTTAAAAAATGATGACACTGGCAATTGTGATAGGTAGAAAGTATTCTTGAAATTAAATCTGATATTGTTTTTTTGGGGTTTTTTTCAAACTTGGTAGTGATAAACATAAATGAGACAAGAAAAAAAATTTACATTTCACACTCATTCAACACTGAAATAAAATTTCAGACAAAAACACACGTATGACTTTAAAATAACCACTGCAAATCAAAAATCAGGAACTGAAAGATTATGAAAAAAGGAAGTCCTGAAAATAAGTTTTTAAAAATTCTACTTGTCCTAATTTTTTTAATATTCATAAAAAAAGAAACAGTATCTAAAGATAAAAACAAGCTGATAAATGCAATGTCAGAGGAAAATATTCTGAACTGAAACTATCTTGAAGACTAACTGTTTGTGCAAAATAACTGATATAACAACCTAGCTAAATGACCACAAAGCCATTCAGAATTGTGAAAATACAGGAATTATTGAATGATTAAAACCTCTGTAAAAATAAAATATAAAACAATACTTGTAAAACAGAAACCCAATAATGCATACAATTCCTACCTCTTTCTTGACAATCTGCTCCCCTTTCTTATATATATATATATATATATAGCCATAGAGAATATTGATATAAATAAACCATTTTTCTTTAAAACCCTCCAAACAAATGTCTTGAAAGAGCACTTACCACTGCTGATGACAAACTCCTTGCCGCTGAGAATATGATGGAGCAGAGTTTTCATCTCAAAAGGGCTTAGATTCAGCAGATGGTCAGAGGCTTTCTCTCCTGCGGAAAACAAACATCCAAACAAACATTAATCAGTTTGCTTCTCTATTTCCTGATAGCATTTAGGAATAACGAGAACTACAGTGGACTTTGGTCACGTCCACCTTACTTAAGTCAATTTTTTTCTCTTGGTGCATACCTCTTCTTCCTGTATACAGTGCATATACACATTTAACTCCCCTGAAGCCAATTTTTGCATTAGTCGACTTTTCTCTTTGGTCCCCCGGACATTAATTCATCAAAAGTCCACAACTGTACATGTTAAACAATAAATACAAGAACCTGAAAACTGCAGATCAAGCACCATTGTCTTTGATACAAAAATAAAAAGGTATAAAAACTGTGGTGAATAGTATAGGGAGTGTAGAAAGTATTTCATAATAATAATTTTAATTTTTAGATTGACCTGTGCAATGTAGTGTTCTGGCCAGTTCGGAAGCCATGACCTGAATAATGAGCCCCACTCTCAGACGCAACATCTCGTCAAAGAGGTTTGGTTCCGTTCGTATGAACATGGCCAGATATACCAAGATCTCCTGTAAAGTTGCAAGAATATTATACAAGTAAGTGCACGATGATGGTATGCTATGCTAGGTAACAAGCTTACATTACATTACAGGACTGTGACTTGTGACTTTTTGGGTGGGTTCAAAGGTATCATCACATTCAACCTCCAATTGCTCTATATCATCATCAGTACTATTATTCGATCGATCATTTTCTTTTGTTGGTCCATTGGTTTGGAATAATCTGCCTGTCTCTATTAGAGAACAGAAAACGATTGACTCTTTTAAAAAACAACTAAAAACACACCTTTTCTGTAAAGCCTATAATCAAGTACTTTGAACTGT
>JAUEKZ010183297.1:288-16840 GCA_031471865.1 Melibe leonina | reverse complement strand
CCCCCCCCCCCCCCAAACCCCCCTAATATCTCAAAAACTAACTGTCGTCCCCAAATTTTGACAGTAAAATCGTGTAGATATACAAAACCCACCAAAATCGGCCATGTGCTCGCTTCGAACATTTACCCACTTTGACTGTCTTTCAATATGGCGGAAAACAATTGTTGTTAGGGGGGTTACAGAGGGGGCTTCCCCCTGATATCACAAACACTAGCAATAAAATATCATGTTCAGGAAGTAAATTACAATTAGAACCCCACCAATATCGGATGTGGTCCCATATCCACATTTACCAAGTGTTTTAATATATGGAAAAAACTTGAGTAAGGTTTTTTACCATGTGAAAAATTTGTGTCCTTTGATTTGCAATATCCGCATCTGTAGCCTTCATGCTCAGCAAAATACTCTACAATACTTGGATCTTCCTCCATGGCGAACTTGTAGACAAGCGCTTTTTTATTCTAGGAGAAGTTATTCAATAAATAGGTAACAGTCCGGAGAAATTCTTTCCTGTCTGGGATTGATCTCTCTTCTTATCTTTCCTATCGAGCTAAAAGCGGTTTCAAGTCAATTTTTCCATCTACTGATTGTTTTGCTATGTGACAAGGTAAACATACGAAAAGGAAGTTGTTACATGACTGCTAGGCGAAGAAGAAACTCCGTAACAATATTGAAAATACAAATTATACTGTGTTAAAACTCCGAAAATATCTTTAGTCTTTTTTCTTTCAAAACCAAGAAGGGCTTTCCTTGTTCAAAACATAAATCATTATCTTAATCATTTCAATAAACTAAAAGCATTATTTTTGAGATAGACCTAGTTCACAATTGCAAATGATATTCATCATCCACTGAAAAAGAACGCAGCTACTAGCTAAGTTTTTACTTGTTTGTTTGTTTGTTTGTTTGTTTGTTTATTTTTTATTTTTTGGTATTTTACTAAGTCCCGTTTGTCTTGATAAAGACCTTTGGTCGAAACGTCGCTGGTTTTGTCTTTGTCATAATATACTGGCCTGTTAATCACTCCCTTTGTTTCACCTTTGAAAAAGAACTTGAGAATTCAACTAAAAAAAATACAAAAGGTCAGCGCTAAGTAAGCCTCCACTTTTTTCACCTCCTTTTTTTGTAATAGAGAGTCTAACAAGAGAAGTTAGATGGGGAAAGCACTTGGGAATAATGCCAGGACCGGTTGGCCCTGTTCCAAGATGTGATACACGATTCAGCCCTCTTTAAATATCTTTGTGGCAGCACGTTAAGTTTTCTAGATAGATTGATCTGCCTTTTTTGTTTCCTTACATGTGTTTAAAAGGTCGTTAAACATGCAACAACAAAGGTTTTGCAAACACTGTAATAAACGGTAATTTTACTGGCTTATGATCATGTCGATGTTAACGATGAACGTCACTCTGTTTTTTCTTATTCACCTTATGACCTGTTGTGCTATAATTAGTAACATTCGGTCCAGAGACTTCCTTGTAAACATCATCTCTGAATCAGAATCACAAGTTTACTTCTTTTATTTCACAATAGCTCTGTACTTGTAGGTATTTTAAAGGCAATAAGAGGCACCACATATATACTTAGTTTACATATAGGACAATTTTTCAAAGCCAAAGAAGTCAACATGTTTAAGAGTGGTCCAAATTACACTAAGCTGAAAACAAATTTGAGACTTGTTGTAAACAGACTGAAATTATTAGAGAAGAAAAAAACGGAGATGGCTTTGAAATCCAGGAAAGAAATCGCGGATTATATTTCAGCCGGTAAAGAAGACAGAGCAAGGATAAGAGTTGAACACATCATCAGAGAAGATTATTTGGTAGAGGCAATGGAGCTGCTAGAAATGTATTGTGATTTGTTGCTTGCAAGATTTGGATTGATTCAAACTCAAAGGTCAGTCTTAGCCAGTTTCTTCTTCTTCTCCCTTCTTTCTTATATATTCTCATTTTTAACCTTTTCACTACGGGGTCCAATTCTAACCAAACAGATCATACAAAATCTTGAAAAATAAAGTGTTATTATACCAGATAGTTAAGATTTCAGTGGACTAACATATGCCAGTCCACTGAAATCTTATTCTGGATTAGCAGGTAAATCTTGAAGATTTTGATATCTAGTTAGCCGCTGCTAAAGAAATTACTTTAGCATTGTAAGGGTTAATATATTGTTCTTCTTCAGCTTGAGCGAAAGATCCTCAGTAGGACGATTAACTTACATCTTCTTACAATAGTAAATGGCGGTAAAATAGATAAAAAGCGTTTATTTTTTATTGTGGTAGACCGTCTAGTCTATATTGAGTAAATAATTTTTTTTGACTCAACTGTCTGTTTCACTTCTAGGCTTTCCACAATTATCTCTATTCTACTAATAAAAGAAGGTTGTTTTTTTTACCATACAGTGAGCTTGATCCTGGCCTAGAGGAATCCATTGCCAGCATCCTTTGGGCAACGCCACGTCTGCAGGCAGACGTTCAAGAATTCCGAGTGGTTGAGCATGAATTTGTTCACAAATATGGGAAGGAATTTGGACAGGCCTGTCGCAGTAATTCACTCAGTAATGTGAATGAAAAGGTAAAAAATAATTAGAAACCCATTTAGACGGTCTATTTGAATTTTGAAATTACTTTTTAGTTCCATGATGTAGGTACTTGGCAGGACTATTGTTATTTCATTTTGATGCTTAGTCCAGATTCCCACTAAGTAATATCTTCATAATATCATAGCAATTTGTCATCGGAGCGTAAGAAAACATTCTATACAGGGTGAGGTATTTATGTTCACAACTTCATTGAATAATTGAGCTATAAATCTTTTTTTCTTTTAGAAAAAAAACAAATTTCACGTTCTTTTAAATCTTCTTTTTTTCTATCTTGTTCGGTATTTTTGCTTTTAAAAATTGTCTTTATACTATCTAGTTAAAATTTTATAGATTTCAATTAATAAATTTTTTTCTTTTTTTTTTCTCTGAAGCTGATGCACAAGCTCTCTGTCCAAGCGCCACCAAAAGCTCTTGTTGAACGCTACATGGTTGAGATTTCCAAAACCTACAATGTCCCCTTTGAGCCAGATCTCTCCATCATGGTTGACAGCGGAATCCCCAGTACAGAGGATCTGTTAATTGACCTTGGGATGGATGACAAGAGGAATTTTGGTGGCAGTGGAGGAGGCCCGAGTGGTGGAATGGGCATGCCAATGGCTTACCCTCAGGCGCCAATGGTAATGAATAATAGTGTTACGGTTGGTTTGAATTTACACAATTGTTATCTTAATCTAAGCTATCAAAATATCAAAAGATACTTTGCTTAAATGTATGCTTAATCCTTAACGTGCTGAATTAAAACTTTTTTTGATATATAATGCATTTTATGCTTTCCCATTGCTGACTTCGACTTAAGTAAAAATCATATAGTATACTGCACTGAGCTGCTGAATGCAAAAAAACAACACGCGGTTTAAAAAATTCCTGAGTGGTGTCCCTCTGTTTGGAAATCTTTTTCTTTACTCAACAAACTTTACCACATCGAAACCCATGGAATCTTATGATTTCTATCAATTTTTACGTCGAACACACAATTTTTTTTCGTTTAAAATGGCTCCTGCATAAAAAACATTTCACTAAAGGCTTAGTATGAAGGAATAGACTTTCATTAAAGTGTGTTTGTTGTCATGCATAACGATACTTGGACTGTAGACCACTCGAAGGATCCCAGTTTGTGATGCACTCTGTGATATGTTGACACTGTGACACTGTATTGCTGGTGTTTCTCTTCTCCACTCTCTTTCTCTTTTTCTCTCTCTCTCTCGTTCTATCCCTCTCTCTTTTTCTCTCTTTCTTTGTACGTCTGGGTGGATTTTTGTGTGTTTGAGTGCCAATAGGTTTCTCTTTTCTTTTCTATTTCTTTCACTCTTTCTCTGGTTTCTTCCTCTTCTCTCTCTCTCTCTGCTCAGGTTGTATGGATATATATGCATGCCTTTCATTCTTTCTTTCTCTTTGGTGTGTATGTGTTCATTTGTATATGCACGCTTGTTCTCTTTTCATTCTTCTCTTTATTGAGTGTGAGTGTGTCTGTGCATGCCTATGTTTCTCTTTTCCTTTCTTTCTCTTTGTGTACATATGTGTTTTTTTAGTATGTGGGAATATGTGGTTGATTGTGTGTGTTGCTCTTTTCTGCTCAATCTCTCGCTATTCTGTTATCCATGCGTGGTCACTACTCTAAGGCTAAAGTAACTGCGTCAATTTGAGTCATTTGAAGCAAAAACATTTCCAAGGAAAACAAGTGTTTTTCTTGTCACTATTGCTGTTGTTGTAAAATATGTGTCTTCTGTGTACCCCTTTCTAAAAGAAAGAGGAAAAGGACTGGCTAATTTCATTTCAAAAATATATTTTATAACATATTTCATAAAGAATCCGGGTCGCATTATTACTTTATTTCCAGAATAAAATTTCAAATTTGTTTTACAGTATTGTTATTCATTATTCTTTTCAATAATAGCAATACCCACCACAGCATCCACCACAAATGATGCCGCCACCCATACCCAACTCCACCCCTCAAGGAAGCGTGCCTCACCCTCATCCGTACCCTCCCCCATCAAACTTCAACGGAGGCGCAGCCGGTATGAAGCCTCCACCTCCGAACTTTGATGAGATCTATGACAACATTTCTGCTCCCCCAAAACCTGGATTTATAGCTCCTCCACCCCATCAGGCTGCTGGTAAACCAAGTGCTCCTTGTGGTGAGTGGAAGAATAAATTACATTTTTTTAAGGGCTATTTCAGTAGAACTGGGCTACAGCGGCACTTTCGGTTCCATAACAAAAATCTTGCTGTAGGGTAGGTATGTTTCCGCTATAGGATTGCATAGGGTGATTATCAAAAATTTCATTTAGCAATGAAATTTAATAGACTAACAAGATAATCTAATGACTTAAATCTACATACATATGTGTTGATGGATTGGTGCACTTTGCAAAATGCTCACTGTGACTCACAAGCAGACAAAATGTCAGCGACATACTATCATGGACACACTCAATTAATCTACTACTCTTGTTTTAAAAAAATTAGCTCCTGTCATAACATGCAATTTTGCACGGAAAGACTTTACTAATTTTAGATAGTTGAATCCCAATATGTAATCAGCCGAGTCATGGTCATACAAACATAGCCACAGTTTGGCGAGCCAGTGCCCCTCTGCCCGCTCATGGTAATAACTTGTACTGAGATGTTATTGACAAGTACGGCATACTTCTTAAGTTTTTCTCTATCACAGAGAACTGTCTTTGACTGTTGTCTTGAGCACAGTTTGTGGCTTGGTACAGATTTTAGGAATAAAATAGTCAGGTTTTTGCGTGCTGGAGACTCCTCATTTTCGCTTCGAAAGACAAAGCAAAACCATTTAGTAATATAGTGTGGTAGGAGTCTTATGTTTTCTCTCAAATTCCTCTCAAGTTCGTTTAATCACTCCCACTCTAACCAAATTTTGCCTTTCTCTGTTCCGTTATATCCAAGCAAAGGAGGATTTTCATAAGATTCACTGTAGGGGTGATCCCCATGTGGCCAGTGCCGGTATAAATGAGTTTTTCTGTATTAATATTTATGAATACAGTCAAACTTCCAATCATTGAACTCATCCACATATATTTCTCATTCTCACTGATCCCTCATTCCAAACCCGATGTCTCAATATAAGTTGTCTATTCTTTTTGCCGTGTAGCTATGCTTCATTTTACAGATACCTTGTTGAAATTACTCAGTCATATCAAGGATGAGGAATATATATTTTAGAGAGTAGGCCTATTTAGTGAACACCTACCCGTAATGTGTTAGTGTTATGCCCCTTTTTCCTTATACAATGAATTCTGGATACTTGTTGATTGTATATATTTTTGAAACTCTAACTCTTTTTTTTTTTTTTGCATAGTTGAATTTAAGATCTAAGTCCTTTCCTTCTCTTGAAGGTTGATGTTGTGGATCATGTAAAAGGTCACAGTGGCATAGTTGGCCTTTAAAAGAGTCAATTTAATGTCTGTGGTGCTTTTTCCTTTTTATATTGAAACATTTCCTTCAACTTATAGTTTCATTGACATTTATTTTCTCTTTGATCCAGGGGATGACTTCATGTTTCCTGAGTTGCCAACAGTTCCCACAAACACCTTGCCAGATTTGGGGAACTCGGTGGGAGGTAGTTCCGCTGGAGGGGAGGATGTGGACTTTGATGACTTGACACGGCGATTTGAACAGTTAAAAAAGAAGAAGTAAATTGTTAAAATGCATAAAGGAAAAATTGTTTTGTAGCCATATTTACTGGTGGCGAAAAAGGGAGATGGTCTTAATATAATACAAAATTATGTTATTTCAAAAGATATTGTGTAGTATGCATAGGACAACCAGGACAATATGGACTCAGAGGGAGTATAAAAATTGTAAATGATCTAACATGTGCATAACCTTTAGCTGATTTATGCATTATCTCGTATTGATCTTAGAAATGCAATAGTTCCATACTATCACTTAACCCTTTCACCGCTAAGGTTATTTTTCAAACCACTAACTAGAGACGTCAAAATGTTCAAGATTTGCCTGTTCTTATACCAGATAAATTAGATTTCAGTGGACAAACATATGCCAAAAGCCTGAAATTCAGGCTTTTGGCATATGTCAGTCCACTGAAATCGAATTTAACTAGTATAAGAACATGTGAATCTTGGATATTTTGTATATGGTGTTTGGTTGGAATCGGACCTTGCTGTAAAAGGGTTAAGAGTACTTTCTCAATGTTGATGTAAAACATGGGCTGTAAGAATCTGCAGTTTTCATACCATTTTGTAGCTTATAATTTTCAAAAATATTCTTTTTGTTTGCTTACACGTATAACAGCTATCAAATTTTGAACAAATTACAAATCATTCTAAAATGAATAAATGTTCTTATCATTATCTATTTACTTTTTCTGATTAACACTCATAATGTCACGTAGTTAGCTTCAAAGTAATTTGAACAGTTTTTGTGAAGTTGCAAGCATGTATGTGGCTGTTCCAACCATTATGTAACTGGTTAATGAACTTAAACTCAAACAAATCATTTTTCAACCATTTAAAAAAAATTTGTCACTACAATTAGAAACAGATCTGATGTTACTTCTATGAAAAAATAAAAGTAAAGCTCTGCACTTAAAACTGGAAACAAGATGGGGTTTTTTTCATCTCCAATGAGATCAAGTCTTGAGGCATTTAAAGAGAGAATATGATGTGGTAGTGTTATCAGTGTTAACATTTCATCAAGGTCAAGCAGAAATGGCTAGAGCTTGAAATTGAAACATGTCAGGATGGGAAGCTTTGAAGTTCCTGAGAAAGCAGTCATATTATTTCTCTATTTTGAACTAACTTTATGCGTATGCAGTATTGTGAAAAGGATGGATGTCAAACTTTGTTCTTATTCTTATTTTTCCTTCTCTCCTATTATATAAGTGCACAATATCTCTTTTCTCATTTTATTCAGTTATCAAAGTTTCATCTTGGAATGTAGATATCATTGTTTTATTTTAGCTACATAATTTTGGTACATAGTTTTTATATCCAAACAAGCTTGTTGATGGCACATATTTTTGTATGTACTATTTTGTGTTGAAAGTGAAAGTCAAGTAAAAAGTTTCATCAAGACTTGCCGGTAGCTTACCTTTATTTTTAGCAAGCGAGTAATTGTAAAAACATGAAATATTCATAAATTTATATTGAAATAATCGGTAAGAAAATATTTTTCTCAGGACAATAGAATGTGAATTTTTGTGTACCAGGTAGGATTTATTAAGTAAAATTGGATCTTTTTAATCTTTTAGGTTGTTGATGTTCCATCTCTTAATTTGAAAAAAAAAAAGAATTTGGTTGTTTTTATTTTGTGTAGATCACGATTTATAAGGTAACAGTTCAAAAAGATTTTAGGATGTTTGTTAGTTTCAGTCGAAGGTCCTTTTTTCGTTTTTCGCATTTATAAATCAACATGCATAATGAGAGAAAACATTTATCGATATCTCTTCTTGTCGTCATTTCAGTTTTTTTCTGGCATGTACAAAGTCAAATATTTATAGGTGCATGATGATTCATGACTTTTGTTTCATCTTTATGTGCACAATTCATAATTCACACAAACTTCACAACTGAATATAAAACTTATATGTGATTCATTGTCTCTTTACTGATGTGATTATTATTAATATTATGCTGTGTGTATTAATAATTCTAGTGTGCAGACGCATTGAGTTACTATGTACCATGGGAACGTATTTGTGCAAAAGTGAAAGAATGCTTGATTTGAGGGTTTTCCTGTGACCACGAATAAATCTTATCATTTGTTTATATTAATTGTGTGTTGTGTTTTACTCCTTTTCCTTTTTCTTTAGTTGTCTACTTTAAAAAAAATCACATTTCAGATATCAACTAATACCAATATCTATAGCTTGCAGGTAGTTGTTGGGCATCTCACCCCATCTGTTTCTTCTCTTTTAGATTCACCCATCATCTTATTTTTTCCATCATTCTTTTAAGTTCCTTCTTAAACAAGCATATACTACCGGTACACAGTTGTTTTGGTTTTATAATATCTCTTAGCTGGTTGGTCTTGTCTGATGTGCCAAGAGAACTGTGGTCATCCCTCGCTGTTTTACATTGTGGTACCGTCAAGGTCACTTACTATCCAGAAGGAGGACGGAGTTGAGTACTTTTGTACACTAAGGGTGGAAGAATATCATGGGTCTCCCTTGACCAAAATGCAAGGTAGCCATCATCTGTTTGTTTTTCCATCTCAATTTTGTGATTGTGGGAGTTTATTTTTTTCTTTCGTGTAAATTATCTCTTTGTCAACTTTTTTTGACATTTTTTCCCCTGGTGAATCATCTCTCTGTAAAATGCCCCTCGCAAGGTCCAAAGTCGGGCTGTCCTTTTAACTAACATATAATCTTATTTCCAGTGGGCATTGGTCCTAAAACCTAACACATGATAATTTGAAACAAACAAAAATAACTCTTAAATATAAACCCCTTTCAGCCTATTTCTTACTGCATACTTTTGAATTGGAGCAGTAAAGTTTTGTTACCAGATCTATCATATTGCCTAAACCTTGGCACTGATATGACCTTAGCAGTCGAAAACCTTCTAAAACTTAAAAAAATGTAGTAGGTAAAAGTTAGCTCTCCGCCTTCAGTTTTAAGTCTTTCAACTCAAACTATTGCCGTACCCATTCCCCTCCTTTGTCATGTCTTGGCGCTGTGGCAGAACTGGTAGCGACACTGCACAGAACCGCGGCACACCAGGTTCAAATAATACCAGTGGCACTTCTGTTTTTCCTCTGGCAAGGAAATTTATTCTTTAAGTAAGTGCCCCACCCCACCCAGGTGTAAATCCACAATTTGGTTTGGGGAAGAAATCTGTTATATACATGTACCAGAATCCTATCAAGAGAGTGGCAATCATTGTACAGAGACCGGAGTATGCTCTGCTGACTCCATGGGCCAAAAGGATTTAAAGGATTTACTTACTTACTGTTAAGTCATGCATTTATGAAGCATATCATATCAGTGGGGTCATCCCATATATCATGCATGTGGTACTTAACAACAGGGTCCTTTGCTACATAAAAATGAATTTAGTACCGTGCTTACTTTATTATACACAAAAGGTGATAGAAATTCTTCAGTCTTCATCAACCATATTGCTTCATGTAGATGATGGCTATAAAGTATAATGCACTTATATCGACAGCCAATTTATGGACATTTTGACATAACTCATAACATAATATACAATTAGAAATTTTTTTCATCATTATCTTCACTAAACAATTTCTCATTTATCGACATTTTTTTGCCCTACTATAAACATAAAAATGGGGAAAATGTCCTCATTTATCTGCAGACCCGCCAAGTAGGGCCTAAGTATGAACTTCATATTTTCCCCACACTTTGCAGCATAGCAAGGTTAAATTGTAGTTTGGGAGATGTGTTTTTTGGGGTTTATTTTTTGGTAGACATTTTTTTTTTACTGGGGATGATCTTTTATTTAGTGCTAATCATCTCTACTGTAGGGAGTCAATACCTGTTGATATCTAAACTACATGCATTTCTATGATCGTATTTACCTTTGACGTGCTGATTTCACTAAGTTTTTAAATGTGCACTAAATAATTCTTTTAAAGCAATCTTTTGCATATAACTTCATTTTCTTTTACCTTGCAAGTTATCCCACAAGGTTTTCCTTTAAAAAAAAACCCATATGAATTGAAATGACATAAGAGGAGCTATGAAAAGTGCCTATTAACAAAAAAAATGATGCTATTATTTTACAAATGTTACGCTGCAAAGAGGAAAATGACTCAGAATAGCAGGCAGTGATACAGGAAATAACATTCCTTTTATTTTCTAGATAAAACAAAAGCCATTGACTGGTATTGATATGTTGACTTACCTTACCCAATAGAATTTAGTACAATTTCTACTAAAACAAAATTCTACAATATACAGTGTGTAGATTATTCCTCAAACACATAAAGAGAAATCAGATCTAAATAGAACATACGTACCGTAGCACATTCTTTGCACATGATAAAGTAATAGAGTGGAATCATTGCATAAGAGAAGAACACCAGTATGCGCAATAAAAATACGGGCTTGATAGAATTAAAACATCCTTGGACAAAGAGCCAGTTACATAGCTACAATATGTAAATGCAATGTGGAATGTTTTTGTAATTCAACAATACAGTGTATTTGGATTTGGAGAGAAAATAAAAAAACATTGAAACTTAATTGGAAATCTGTAGATTCATGATATAAAGCCGTCAAAAGATTGCATCTATATATAACTCTGCTTTATTAACTACTGCACAGTATTCCATTTCATAAAATAATCAGTAAACTGTGGAGTAGATACCTAACCAAATTCTTCCATAATGTGTAATTTGAAGACACTGGTTTTCCTTCCAAATGAGACCCTGCATTATTTCAGCCAACACAATCTTTTAGAGCATGAGGCAATAAAAAAATTAATGATAAATTTCTCCCTTTCAAAAAATTACCCATTAGAGAAGATTAATTTTATGAATTATATAAATGATTCTTTATTTGGACCCAGGTGAACATCAAGCAGTGACAGCAAATCCAGAAGTGCAAAGCTTTGCACAATTTTCTTTTTCTTTTTCTTTTTAATAAACAATTTTGCTTTTAAAATGTATTGACTTTTTTTTTGTCACATCCCAGTCCTCAGTAAACTTGAGTAAAAAAAGTATATCTATTTGAGAAAAAAAAAGTAAGTAACACTAGATAAATTGATGAAGTGATAATAAAACAATAAGATCAAATTCCGTTTCACAAATCATGAAAACATAACATTTCTGTAACATAGCATCTACGTATGTACATCAATTTAATGTTCACAATTCCAATTGTATAGTTGTTGGTCAAAACAAATTTCCCTTGCCAAAAATTACATAACAATTCATTCACATTATGTACAGTACAGTAACTTAATCATTTTGTCACTAATGTCATTCTCCATGTTCTTTACTGGATTTTAGCGATGGCATCTTGGAGCAAAGTCATGTCACCTGAAATAATAATAATAAATATCATTTATATATCGCTTTACCCCATGGTTTATAGGCTCTAGGTGCTTTAGGCGATGTAAAAGTAATCACAGTATTTTATCACGAAATAGGTACCTACACAAAGTGAATGTCTGCTCTTGTTGAAAAATTCCAATTCCAAAGGCAATTTATAAACATTCATTGGATTCTGAGCCAACAAGAATTTGGCCGTCTGAGCTGACCTGGACCTGTCAGACAACTGATGATGTTACGGAAAAAAACGTCTCATCCTGTATCTTCTAAGCAGTTGATGAAGAAATGGAGCCACAACCACACAGTCATGAAGCAGACCTCTTATAGCAACACTGACTGGGTCTTAGTTATATTTTGTCATTGTATTCAAACCCCCAGAACAGTTTATAAATCCCCGTGTATGTCGCTTTTTTTTACGGCATGTGACAATGGGGATGCCACTCTCTGAATACGACATTGGGATTTCCCAGATTAAGTTACCCAAAATTATCATGAACACGTGGTTCTGTACCCATTAAAAGGTAAGTGAGAAAGGATGAAAATAAGTTAGTTTCTTACCCATGAAAAAACAACAAACAACTAAACTGCCTTTTGGTAGGAATCGGAAGTCCTTAAATATGTGGTTCTATGCATATATTTCTTTGCTGCTTTACAATGCCTACAAAGTCCGACCACCGGTTCTCCATAATAAAAGGAGTCATGTGTTCTTACCTTTGATGTCCTTAGACAGGTTGATGATCTGTTGCTTAGAGTTGATGACCTCCACGCTCTGGGTATAGGCGTTGTAGCGGACGCTAAACTTGCGAGGGATCGAGGCTGCAAATTGCCTGTGGAGGAAGGAGAGAACACCGCAAATCAAATACATATCAAAAGATCAAATACGTAGTATACCTATCAGGCAAGTCCATGAACAAGTAGAAAGTCATTTTGTTCAATGTACCTATGAAGATATAAAAGAGGTACATAGGAGGGCACTTTATGTAATTGCCACCTCGTAAAGTGCAAACATTAAATGCAGCCAGGCACCCACGCCCCGATAATTAATTTTTTTTAAACCCAACAATCCCCCTCCTCCCCTCACCCCCCTACAAAAAACCCGTATCTGCCGCCAATGTAATTCTGTTTTAATGCTTTGACAGACTGATTATAACGGGTAATCCTTCATTTCCACCAATTTCGCAAGTTTTAAAGTAAAGATTGAAAGTTACATTTTGAATAATAATTCTAATAAACAAAACCTGACATTGCCCAATCTCATGAAAATTTGCTTACTGGAGTTTGACCTTGGCATCGTCAAAGCTCTCGGCCTCAAAGTAGACTGGTTGGTAGGTCGTGATTGGATATTCTTGAATACACGTCACTTCCGGATTAAAAGGTCGAACCTCTGGTTTGTCACTCAGACAGTACTGTACGTATATGAACAGATAAATAAATACATCACCATTTGTCTTTCATGTTGTGTCGCACTTTTGCTGAAGATATTTAGATGTTAACATTTGAAATCTGTATGAATCTCTCTATTAACGTTACATCCAAGGTGGAATTTACATTCCTCCGACACAGATGGAAATTCAACTTTTGGCATATTATGTCAGACTTCTGAAATATGATTTATCCGGTACATGATCAAGCAATTCTGGGAGATTTTGATATATCTAGACTGGTTAGTAGTTTGAGTAATGAATTTAGCATTGAAAGGGTTAATATACTTGAAAGTATTAATAAGTTCCTTCCTTACCTGCAACTCTCCGAATGAAGACAAAAGGCCAGCACCGAACGCCTTGAGCTCGCCATCTTGTCGACATAGTCCAAACTCCACTGTAAACCAGTAAAGCTGTGGGAACGAAATCGAAGAAAATAGAATCAATACAAACTAAATGAGAGAAATTAAAAACCGTGAATGCAAACCTTGACACTTAACATATCTGATCTGCATTTATATAGATGGACAACGTATAATTTCCGTCGATAATTGTAATACAATTGCTTTTATCATTGCATTCATCTTGGCCTTTCTAGGGAGGGTAAACAGCTATAAAAAATCTAGGCAACGGCACATACGATCGTGATTCCAGAATTCCTAGATACACTGAACTGAGCGAAATTTTAGAAAAGAAATAGAAAAAAAACAACAAAAAACACAGCTATGAGCTGCTTAGTCTAAAAACATGACGCGGTTTTTGTACATATTTTTTGGATACCTTGGCATTGCCTTGACTTAATGAGGAAGAAGCGGATCCCGCTTCCAAGATAAGCGCCTGTTAGGCGTCTTGCAATATATTAATGGGACAACGACGCTGCTGTATGGAGGGCCGCTTACCTATTATTTGCCGGGTCGGCAGCTCGGTTTTCCAGTCCCGGAAGAAGAAAAATCGGCCCCTCACGAGTATCGAACTCAGGACCTTCAGCACAACAGTCTGATGCTCCACTTACAGAGCTAATATGCGCTTTGTCCAAGCACTTATGTTCGTTTTATCGTCTTTTCCATAATATGTATTATTTATAAATTTCTACATTAATGTCTCTGTGATAATCGAACTTCTATCTAGGTATCTATCTATCTATCCCTTTTATATCAAATGCTTATCTATTCTACCATGACTACTTTTACCATGCATTATTTAGTTTATACCAACTGTGATTGCAATTGTAACAGAATTTCCCCTTTGAGACAAATAAAGTTTATATTCTTTTATATTATTTATTATTAAAAATGTATTTACTACATATCACAGCCTCATGAAGGTTTTTGCTCCTATTGTGAAATTTACTTCTACAATAGGAAAGTTGGTAAAAAAAAGATTAATAATATAGATACCGTCAACAACTCACCGTGGCCAATTTTTTCACATACTCATCGGGAGCTCCCAGGCTGGCCATCCCAATCTCCTGTGAAAACTGGGCAAAGGAAGGATGGGCAAACAACGGCACATGACCTAGAAGCTCATGGCAACAGTCTCTGTGGTATAATGAATAGATAAAACAAAACAAAACAAAACATGAAACTATGATAATCTATACATAATCTAAATATTGAAAATTCCGATTGTAAATCACTAACCTATCAAAAACACCAACTATGCATTAGATGGATGCCTTTTTGTATCAGTATCTCAGTAATAATATAAGTAAGTTATCAAACCTAATAGTCGATTTGTGTTAAAGGAAAAAAAAAACCCATTCAAATAACTATAAACACAAAATCGAGTGTTTTGGATTTTGAATGTCAGAGGTAACTAATGATGTTTATTTGTATTTGAAAAAATGATCTAACTTTTCGTCTTTTCTCCTGTTTTTGGAACATGCTAGTGGTACGTATTACCATAAACACAGTCAATATTAACTATTCTATTGTTACTACTATCCTCACAATATGTGCTTGTTGTGTGGTACAAAGCTTATTCTGAATAGAAACTTCTTCTTCTTCTTCCTCACTATCCTCCTCTTCTTTATTTCTTGTTCTTCCTTTTTCTTCTTTTTCTCCTCCTTTGTCTTTCAATTACAATGTAGGCCTTATTAAGCTTCCGAATAACAATGCAATTTTGTAAGTGGGTGGGCAGATGAATGGATAGATGAATGAAGGATGGGTGGATGAACAGATGGATGAAAGATGGATGGATGGATGGTGGATAGAGGTAGGTGGACGGATGGCATTTTCTCATCAACAGAATACTATAGTTTAAAACATGGAACAATTTACAATACGAATCCAAAAACGTACCATCTGTGCACAATTTTAAGGTTACGATTGATAAAAAAAAAATTGGAGGTAATGTGAACAAGTTTATGACTGACCATTTTGAACCTGCGGACTCTTGTTTCAATTTCATTACTTTTTGCTCTATTTTATAACGTTCCTGGAATATCTATTCCATTTTGTTTGAATTTGTAATAGTTCTATTTGCAAAATGTGACCCATTCTCCCGGGCTTTTTTAAAAGGCTTCCATCCCATCCTATGTGCTCTGTAAATATGATATGATATGAATGGATGAAGGATGGGTGGACAGATGGATGGACGGATGGATAAATGTAAAACACTTAAGAAAGACAAGGTAGGGATAATTGCCAAGAATATCAGTGACAGTGAACGTGACTTACGGCTCTGGGGTGTAGTGGGGTTTGGAGGAGTGACGGATGTACTGTGTGGAATGGAACACCCGGAATGCCAGACCTGCCAGGAAGTCACGTGAGGACAGGAGGCCTGCAACTGGTCGGAGGGTAAACCCGGTGCAATCTGAAAAAAACGTTACGGAATATCTGATGAGAAATCCTCTTAATTATCACCATAATCATCACCATAATCATCATCATAATCATCATCCTCATCAGGTATGAAGAAGCCGGCTTTCGAACCTCTGACCTACCAGTTCCGAGGCGGACGCTAACCGCTTGAGCTTTGGAGCCGTTGGGAGAGAGAAAAAAGTGTAAGTGTGTGTGTGTGTGTGTGTGTGTATGTGTGTGTGTGTGAGAGAGAGAGAGAGAGAGAGAGAGAGATAGAGAGAGAGATAGAGAGAGAGAGAGAGAGAGAGGACGAAGATGAAGTTTTATCCTTGATATGTAGCATCTGTAACAATAACGAAACACTCCAAGTTATAAGATGACCTTTCCATTCCTTTCGAAAAAGTATGGGATGTAGGTTTTCAGCGTCCTACATGCACACAGAAAGTAAAATAAAATTTGAGAGTTTGTATGTAAGCCACACTTCTTGGTAAATGCGGTACATAGTGCATACCCTTGAGGAAATCTGAGATGTCCTGAAGTTGTGGGATGTTGTCCTCACGGAACCCACAGTTGTCCTTCAGGAGAGGAAATACGTGGTTGAACTCTCTGCACGCATGGGACGGGTAGAGGCTGACCAACTGCCGGAAGATGGTGCTCCTGTTAGGGGTGGGAGGTTGTGTCAAGAGTTGGGGGGGGGGGGGTGATGTGTCCGGAGTCGAGGTG
>JAUEKZ010183286.1:0-11113 GCA_031471865.1 Melibe leonina | reverse complement strand
CCCGCCGCCCCCCCCCCCCCCCCCCCCCCCCCCCCCACGGCTTGGTGTCAGTATAATGCCCTTGTAGGTCATATCAAAGGAAAAGATCATATACAAGTTAACGCGCTGCCACATGGAGATAAACGGAGGGCTTACTCAAATATCTCACCCAGCCATAGTATATAGACACCGGGCCAACCGGGTTTAGATCATGGTGCCATAAGAGCTCCTAGCGGGACACAATGTCAAAATGCCCATTTTCACGTCCTAGGAACAGAGTGGCCAGGGTTTTTTAACCCCAGACCTACTGGTTCCGAGGTGGAAGCTCTACCTATGGAGAAACAGTTGTTTTTGCCTTTAGTTGATAGGAGTAAAGGCATCTTGTATTCAATCCTTTTAAGTACAGCACATACTACCTATGACATTTGTATTTAATATAAAAGAACACTGATAATATATGTTAGAGTGTATGCGTGTGTATTTGGCGGTGTGCTGCAACCACAAAAAGCACTGTACCCATAATGCCGAGCATATGGCGAGACAGTTGCTAGAATGAAGATTTTGAACCCTTTCACAGCGGGGTCTGATTCGAACCGAACTGAAATATGCAAAATCTTCAAAATTTACATTATTTTACACTTAATAAATCAACTTTCATTGAACTGACATATTATGCCGGATGCCTGAAGTTTAGGCTTTTGGCAAATGTCAGTTTACTGAAATCTGATTTATATCTGGTAAAAGAATATGTTCACTTTAAAGATTTTGCATATTTCATTTGGGTTAGAATCAAATCCCGCTGTGAAGGGGGTTAACATCTATCTTAGGTATGATTCGACCGGGTTTCGAACCCCCCCCCCCCCCCCATGTACGGGTTCCGAGGTTGACGCTCCATCACTTTGGCTACGTAGCAGGTACCGCTCGATGAATCTTGGCAGTCCATAACTGCTTCCGGCTTCCACCCAAAGCCGAGTATTGAATAACAGGCAGCGAAACCCGCCACTCCTCTCTGAAATAGGACCCTGTTTCCACCCGCTGCAGCTCACCAAAACACTCACAACAACATACAAACACACACAATCCATGGATTGTAGTCTCGTAGTTGCTGAAAGCAGAGTCCTATTCTGCAGGGCTTACCGCCTGTAATTCGATACCTCGGCATTACAAAATTTGTGCCGGAACGGTGAACGAGATCAGGTTATCATTATCATAGACACCGTCATCATCATTCTTTTTATCATCGCCATCAATATCATCATCGTCATGGCCATTGTCATCGTCACAACAGTCACCACATCATCATCATCAACATCATCATCATCATCATAGCAATTAAGTATAAGGTTTTTACCATACCAAACAAAACACCATTATCCCTATCCTATCATTACCAAGAAGAACCGCAATTGCACCAACATCATTGTTATCATCATCATCATCATTATCCTCATCGTGATCGTCATTATAATCTTCCTTCATTATAACCATTATCACCATTATCTTCATCATCTCCATCTTCATCATTACCATTATCCTTACCATCACAATCGACAAGCAAATCCACATTCGAATTAATAGCTCTTCTCATGCCTCTCTCAACCCGGTCTCCAATTCGCGGAAAGACAGAGGAGATGATAAAACATAGCGGGGTTTTTTGTGAAAAAGCCTTCCGTCGATACCTCGGCATTACAAAATTTGTGCCGGAACGGTGAACGAGATCAGGTTATCATTATCATAGACACCGTCATCATCATTCTTTTTATCATCGCCATCAATATCATCATCGTCATGGCCATTGTCATCGTCACAACAGTCACCACATCATCATCATCAACATCATCATCATCATCATAGCAATTAAGTATAAGGTTTTTACCATACCAAACAAAACACCATTATCCCTATCCTATCATTACCAAGAAGAACCGCAATTGCACCAACATCATTGTTATCATCATCATCATCATTATCCTCATCGTGATCGTCATTATAATCTTCCTTCATTATAACCATTATCACCATTATCTTCATCATCTCCATCTTCATCATTACCATTATCCTTACCATCACAATCGACAAGCAAATCCACATTCGAATTAATAGCTCTTCTCATGCCTCTCTCAACCCGGTCTCCAATTCGCGGAAAGACAGAGGAGATGATAAAACATAGCGGGGTTTTTTGTGAAAAAGCCTTCCGTCGGTGTCCTCTAATAGAAGAGGTGCTACTCATGATCTCACCTTTCGGGGTTTTCTGCTAACATGAAAGAGAATGAAACAGAGATGGAGAAGAAAGGTAAAAAAAAAGAAGGCGAGACGTGAAAAAAAGAGAGAGGGGGAGATAGAGAGAGAGGAAGAAATAGTAAGAAGGGAGGGTGGAGAGATACGTGGGGCAGAAAGTGGAGGAGGGGGAAAAGAGAAAGGAGGGAATATGTGGGAGAGAGATACTGTGACATGGGAAGAGATAGAAAGAAAGTAAAAGTGATAATGGAAGGGAGTAGATAGAGGGGGAAAGTAGGGAGATGGGAAATGAATAGAGTGAGAGGGGGAGAAGAGTAAGATTAAGACGTCGAGGGAGAGGGAGAGAGTAGAGGAAGAGGGGAAGGGGTAAAAGGTGTAAAGAGAGTGAGAGAATTTACAAAATGTGATAGCGAAAAGAAGACAAGGAAAACTGGACGTTTTGCGTTCTCTTGGAAACTATTACATTTGTAAAATGTTTTTGTTTCTGCATTTGATACCATGCTTTTATTTCCAACAGCTCCACTTTTGTTTTCAAGACAGAGACAGGGAGAGAGAGAAAGAGAGAGAGGGGGATGGAGGGTAAAAGAGAGAGGGAGGAGAGAAAGACGGAGAGGGGAAATGAGAGAGGGAGGGAGAGGGGGAGAGAGGGGAAAAGAGAGAGGGAGAAGAGAGAGAGTGTGTGAGGGGGTGGAGAAGAGCGAGAGGTACTGACTGAGCGGAATGAATGTGGATGAGGTTAGGATAAAGAGAGACGGTAGAGGAAAAGGGAGGATTTGGGACCGAAAGAAAACAATTGTTATAGGGGAGGGAATAAAAAGGGTAGATAGAACAATAGAGGGCTGGGGGAGTAACAGAAAGTAAAAGGAAGAATAGATGAAATGATTGAATAGCATGGAGAGATGAATTCGATATCAAGAAGGGGGTCTTACATTTTGATGTTAAGTACATACAATGTTATTTTCGTTGTGTTACGTAGACTGTTGTATTTATAATGTAAACGAATAAACAATTAAGCAATGGACTTCAGCCATTTATTGTCATCCGTAGAACCTTAATTCCGGAAATAGGTAATTCCAACGTAGTTCACACACAGGAACATATTTCAGGATAGTCAGCTAATAATAATATCATGTCAGCTAACTGAAATCAAATTTAGTAGGTATAAGAACAGGCAAATCTTGAAGATATCGATGTCTAGTTGTTGGTTTGATTTGAATCAACCTTAGCATGGTAAGGGTCTTAAAAACAACTTTTTAAAAAGCAGTTGTAACCGGTATATTCATATAATATCATAATATATAATTTACACACCATTCCCTCACAATCCATTGACGCTAGTCTCCTACCGCATTGAATGCAAGGAGAAGGGGGAAACCCCAAATTGATGAATGAATACAATGAACAAAGTCACACGTTATGAATGACTCACAAAGGATGCTTCGGGAATTGCCGTTAGACAATTAAATAGTAAACGACTTCAAGCTTCTAACATTATCATCTTTTGATCGATCATTCCGGTAAAAGTCTTCCACGTAAGTCGTACACGTAATTGTCTTATTGTCTTAGAACTTGGAAAGATTAATGCCGAGGAAAAGATAAACTGTCGCTGACTAAAGGATTTATGATGGCTTTTCACTAGATAATACAACGTACAACAAAATACTTACAATCATAAATCTTACCTGTCTTATCTTTCAGTTATTCTTTGCAACCTTCATCTTATTTGTTCTTCTCTTCCTATTCATCATCTTCACCATAAATCGTATTATTTTTAACCCGTTCTTTGCGGGGTCTCGATTCTAACCAAACAAGACTTTAAACCTTACGTGTTCTTATACCAAATAAATCCGATTTCAGCGAACTGACGTAAGACAAAGCCTGTGGATAAATTAGTATTTCAGGCTTTTGGCATATGTCAGTTGATTTGTCTGGCAGAACCCACAGACAAATATTTAAGATGATCTACCTATTTATGTAAAATTGTGATTAAAAATAACCTAGCATTGAAATGATTCATGCCTTTCCTCCTGTTACCAGCAATATTGGCTCAATAAATAGCCTGTCAGTGAAGGCACCAGTAGGGAGGGGGTTTGAATACCTACCGCGTCATGCCTAACCCTTTTACAGCGAGGTCTGGTCCTAACCCAACTGAAATATGTAAAATATTGAAACTGCACGTGTTCTTATGCAAGATAAATCAGATTTTAATGAACTGACATATGCCAAAAGCCTGAAGTTCATCTATGCCAGTTCACTGAAATCCGATTGATCTGGTATAAGAACAGGCAAGTCTTAAAGGTTTTGGTGTCTTTGGCAGTGAACGGGCTAAGACTTAAAGATTGGCATTGTCGCCAGACGCTCGGCATCCGGTGAAAGTGACCCAGGGACAGATTGATGAGACCCAGATACGTACAAATTTTGACCCTCTACATTGCTTAGGTACCTCTATCTCTTTGTTCCAAGCCTTATTGGGTGTTTCTACTGATGATGGGGAAAATAGGATTTTATCAACTACCCCTAGATCATGTGCCCTTACCCAATACCCACTACTTTGTTACAGCAATGTATGGACACCCTTTTAGACCCCATTAATGCGTCATTAATCACTAACTGACCCTTAAGTTTCGAACTGAGCCAGAGGCCATTATTGTTACTCATCTATCTACAAGACCAATACAGATCCGGAAAGTCTGAATAATTACAGATGCCTCTAAGTAAGGCGAATCTATATAGTTGAAAAGTAGCCTTAAAACAGCACCATCGACCTGTTTTAACATTCCGTGAAAATCTAATTTTTTTTGGAAATTGTAAATCATTCTTTTAAGTCGTATCATTGTGGTGAAGTTTCCACCCTTACCTTGGTAGATCTGTCCTAAGCTTTTGTTATTTGATATAGAGCCACCCTATTCTTTATCACAGACTCTTCAAATTTCGGTATACCCGATAAAAATATATATTGGCTTCAGTCTTTCCTTTCCAACAGTAACATATTCCAATGTGTACATGTTAATGGCAAAGCTTCGGGGTATATCCCTCTGGCAACAAGGATCAGTTGTAGGCCCTATATTGTATAGATACTCTGTACGTGCTGCCTTGCGGTGGAGCGATTTCTTTTTTCTTCTTCTATTGATTTTCTGGTATGCAGAGGATACTCAGTTATGTAAAAACAAATTTTCCCATTCGCATCCCCCTCCCTATCTCTTGTTGTAGAAAACTGTTGTAGATTAATAAAAGTATGTGTTTACAAACAAGTCAAAGTTAATAAAAATCTGAAAATCATTCTAAGTGGTACTCTTTTCATGGTTCTAATCGAAATCAAATGTTTGTTTTCTCTCTCCTTCCTGTCTTCTATTCCACCAGTTGGGTTTTTTAGATATTACTAGCAACCCTGTTACAGCTTCGCTAAAAATATAGTAGATATTATAGTAGGATAACAGACACCTACGATTGGTTGTGTCTTTTCTTTTATCATGAAGGTGTACATGGAGCGTATGGCAAAATAGTCAGTTGAGCAGTGAACTTGAAACATTCGAGCCTCGGTTCAGTCAGTAGAGATTAGCTCCCTTGATTTAGTACTATTAACAGCTCTAGGTACCAATGATGACTGAACGCGTATTCACCACCGATGTGAAAACGATGTCCGCATTGAATGGACCGATTGGACAGAAAAAGAATAAAATTAGTTTCAAATAAGTTTTTTTATGAAGAATTTGATAGAAGTGAAAATACAATACCGCAACACTACATTTAAAGTTAAGGTTACTGGCTAAATTTCGTATTTGTTGTTATTTTGTTTTTGACAATTATATGCTGCTCGCAAAATTTCCCTTAGCTCCATTAGTATGTAGATAAGGCTCTAATTTCAGCAGTGTATAACGGCATTTTTGTTATTGATGCGCGACTCTTGTGAAAGACCAACCCCCACAATATATTATATAGTATTTACTGAACTTTTCACATGCACTCAAACACTGGCACGCACAGGCGCACACGCACACAAAAAGATATGCACTCATTGACAAAACAAAACAAACAAGCATACTAGCAAACAACGCGCACAAACACAAAAATACACCTTTAAACACGATAATAAAATCGTATGACAAACTCACTCTCCTACACTTTCTCACGCACACTTTACATACACCCACATACACACACACACACACAAACACACTCAAAAACACACACACACATACATGCATATATACACACACGCACATAAATACACAAAGGCACACAAGAAATATCCCGCACATACGATGATTATATACAAATCATACACAAAAACGTGTTACAAATATATGCATCAGCTCACCAACATGTTACAGTTCTCATACTTACCTGTTGGCACCTTGGTGTTACCTGCACGTGCAGCTTCCTTTACAAGTAGCACGCAGAGTTCAAAGTCGTGATTCAAAATACAAAGACCGGTGGATGGTGCGCACTTTTTGAAGCGTCAAATTGGCAGAGTGCGCTTTTAGATCCAGTTTGTATCATAAAGCAGAATCCACTTTAAAGGCCACCCACAATATTATGATAGACATTGCTTTCATGTGTCAATCAAATCACAATAACACGATAATAATTATGATAATAATGATAATGATGATAGCAACAACAACACAAATAAGGACAGTGGTAATGATTGTATTGTTCATAATAATGATGATGATAAAATAGTTTTAGTAATGAAAATAATATTAATGTAAATGATGATGGTAATCTTTTAATGTTTGATTTGCAAAGACTATGCAACGTACTGCTGCCAAATTACTACTATTTTAATGTAGTAAGTTGCTATTAAATGAATGTGTGTCAGTGGAAATTGGAAGGAATGGTATGGTATGATGAAGGTGAATATGTTGGTGCATAACCATGTTTTTTTGGCTGAGAGATTAGCTTAACCCTTTGACTACGGGGTCTACTTCTAACCAAACAAATCATACGAAATCTTGAAAAATAAAGTGTTATTGTACCAGACAAACAAGATTTCAGTGGACTACTGACATACGCCAAAAGCCTGAAACTCAGTCCGCTGAATTCTTATTTATCTGGAATAAGAACAGGTAAGTCTTGAAGATTTTGGTGTCACTAGCAGTGAAAGGCTTAAAGGTTTTTGCCTTTTGTTCCATTGAAGGGCGTTAGCATCAACACAGGCAGGTCAACTGTTCGAACTCTGACCGCGTCATCCCATTATAGGAATGGTGTAAAGACTGGGTGGCCCTGTGCCAATATACTGTGACTGCGTGAAATAATTGACCGTGCTCTCCATTTGTCTCTGAGTGGCAACACGTTAACTTTTCTAGAGAGCCCCGTCTTTGATATGACCGAAATTGGATCTAAAAGGACGATAAACAGGCAACCTCCAACCAAAAATGTAACAAGTGCAAGAGGAGTGGCAAAATCACAATGTATGAAAAATATAATTTCAACAGCTGTGTTCAAATTTCTTCGAGTCCAATTTTCAACGGCCTGCATCCAAAAAACTGAATTATGAATTTGGATGAAAGTTTGTGGAAAAGTTCTGGTCCATTATGATCATAGTCCTGCCTATTGCATGGGGCGTTTTAATGATTTCAATTTACAGGGGAATGGGACCTGAGAGTGATTTTCGGGGTTATTGAACCATAATTTTAGCACGTAGCCTGTACCAATAAAAGGACAAGTCTAAGTGGAAAAATATATGTATCACCGATGTCATTATTGGATTTTTTTTTATACAAAAGTTTACAAGATTGATTTGATATAAATAGACTTCGCCATTTTCCTCCAAACTTGTTATATTATATTAATTTCAATCCTTTATCTTAAACCGTGCGATAGGGATGTTGGATACATGCAATAGTTTTGGGGGGGTTTTAGTTTGTTCGTTTGTTTGTTTTTTAAAGTACTATGCGGGACTTCTCAATTTCATGATTTTTTAAATAAATTTGAATTTTTTTCTAGTTTCAAAAATAGTCCCTACTGCATGGGTTAAAAAAAATATTATCATGATGCTTTGAAACCAATTTCATAATAATTGATTCAGATACAAAAAAAACAAAATAGATTATCGCAAATTACTGTCCAAATATGCCATTTTGAGAAATTGCATTTAAAGATCGGAAATTCCTCGTCCATTTTCTTTAAAGATTAATGAAAGGAACATCAAGGTTACGAAACACGGGTTTAAACAAAAACGGAGTTTGTGGTGAAAAAAAAGCAGTATTTATCCTTGCTCAAATGAGCACAGAAAAACTCGCACGGTTAGTCTAATAAAATTGTGTATAATCTGATAAAAAAGTGAAAATGTTTCCGGGTGAATAAAAAACGTACAAGGCGTGTTCAAATCTGATTAAATTATCAACATAAACCTGCTCTGGTGGAATAGTTTTTTTTGTTCTTGTTTTTTTTGTTGGTTTTTTTTTTCTTGATGTGGAAGTTAGTGGCCGATTTATAATTGCGGCTTCAAGAAAAGTTGTTGTTTTTTTTTTCGTTGTTGTTTTTTTTAATATAAGATTGTACTTTGTGAAATGTTAAAGGCTTAGTTTTGATACATCGAACCAAATTGCCGATTTCAGATCTGACCCTTCACCTTTCCGTATAAAACCGTGATTTGGCACTCTATAGGCACCTAATGAACTCTCTCTTTCCGAGATGCTACACGGTGCATTAATTAGAGGGTATTCCCGTTGCACTAACACACTTCCTAAATGGTATTCTAGTGCGCACTTGAAAATGTCTGATTATATCATTATGTTTAAACCTCTTCTCTGCAGGGGGCTAAAAAACAACTTGATGAAAATATTTCAACCTCACTGCTTTCTTGCTTAGCTAATAATGTAAATGTCTAGAAAATGCTAATTGTGATAATATGGGGATAATTTATTGCAATAAGAAGTATGAGACCATTAATAAGGATGATAATTATAAAAATGCTGCTATCAATAATAATAATGATAATAAAAATAATAATGATAATACTATGTCCGGGTAAAAAACCCAATCCTCCTACAACAGCCCTGTGTCCAAAGTGTGGCCGCACACTTGTGCAAATACGTCATCACTGACGTCACCAACGCTAGACACCGACTTCCATAATGTAATGATGATACTAGTAAAAGGAAGAATGGTAATGATAATAAAATAATTCCATTTCTGATAATAACATCATTTATTGGACATTCAAATGAAGCATACTACAGACACAATTGGTTTGGAATCATCCCTCACCCCCTCATAACACACACACACACACGCGCACACACACACACACACACACATACACATACACACACACACACATACATGCACTGAAGCACACATGGATATATATATTCTTTTTTGCAAGTTTCTCCACCAACTTTTCCCTCTTTACTTCCACCTGACTCACTATGTACGTCAAACTAATTATCGGTAGATAATAGGTTGTTGAGGGTCATTAGCGAATCCCTCATTTCCGCTCTCGGTTTTTAGAATCAGAATGCCCATACTACATGTGTTGTTGTCAGTCCAAAGGCTATTCTAATCATGCCAGCAATGCTGTTACTTTTCTGGGTCTCGCGTACGGCAGCAGACACTAAACCAAAAACAAATTAATAAAGTAAGAAATTGAGAGCCTACTTGCCCATAAAGCCGGAATTTGTCCCGTGAAATGAACAAATGACAATGATTGCCATCCTCTGTATAGACGCTAGTCTATCGTATAATACTTTCTTCATCCCAAATTGTGGGGCCGGTACCTGGATGGAGTGGGGCATTTCGTGATTAAATTCCCTTGCCTATGGAAAAATTAGAGTAGGAATCGAACCCGGTCTGCCTGGAATATTTGTGCTGCTTCACTTTCAGCTCGGCCACCGCTCCACTAAAAACCGATGGATAAAAAGTGCGAACTGATTAGGGTTCGTTTTGTCGCTGTAATTTGCTGCAAAATGATTTTCCTTCTTGTATTATACTTTGCTTGCCACTAATCTTATCTCCTTCTCTGAATTCCATTTAACCAGAAAAAAGGTTAATTAGAACTCTTGAGGTGAATAAGATACAAACTAATTTTACTTACAGAGTCCTCCAATGATGCGGATAAGGATTTCGTTGGTGTAATAATTCTCTTTTTCATTGAAAGTGCTGAAATATATTGCAAGAAGAGAGCAGTGGTGAGTGGGTTGCATAATAATGGGTAATTTGCACACAAGTTTCTCTTTGTGGCCAGGTGTTGTTCGACAAGCTCCATAGCGTCCGCCTGAACCGGGGGATTTGATACCCGACAGAGTCATACTTACTTAACTCTTTCAATGCTGAGAGGTTGTTTTTAAACGTTTGCTTGATACTACATCAAAATCTTCATAATTAACGTGTTATTAGAGCAGATCAATCAGATTTCAGGCTTTTGGCATAAGTCAGTCCAGTGAAATATGATTTATATGTTATAAGAGCAGGCAAATCTTTAAAATTTTGCATACCTCAATACGTGTATATTCAGACACTTGCAGTGAAAGGGTTAGGACGTTAAATCGATATCTTAGCAACTATTGCCCTGCCAAGAAACCAGCGTTCTGGGAACAGTGCTGAGACTAGTTGCCTCGGTGCAGCATACTATAACTGGGGGAGATATTTAAGTGAACCTTCCGTTCATATCTGTTTGACAGCACGTTAAATTGCCCAGAGTGTTCCGCCTTTGATATGACCTAAATTGTGTTGAAAAGAGGTTAAACAACCTGGCAGCCTGTACTTGAGCATGATAATATGGATATTTGCTTAGTCTGAAATAACAGTTTCAATCATGTTGGATGAGACATTGCAAAACCCAAATCATGATTCTCAGAACCTGGTCAGGTGTAGCAGAGTTGTGGGGGGGGGGGGGGGGGGGGGGGGGGGGGGGGGGGGGGGGGGGGGGGGGGGGGGGGGGGGGGGGGGG
>JAUEKZ010183275.1:1158-13324 GCA_031471865.1 Melibe leonina | reverse complement strand
CCCCAAACACCCTCTTCTCCCACTCCCCACCCCTCTTATCCCCCACCCCTACCCTAAACACCCAAACACACACAAACAAAGTTAATAATTGTACTGTAACAGGCATGAAAAAGATAAAGACACATGAAAATATTGATGATTCTATTTTGTCTATATCAAAATTAACCTTTTTTTCACTCTATAGTAATAGTACCACATATGAATCACTGCTAACATCATTATCATTATAATTAAAATCATTATTATCATTATCCAACAGATGGACTTTTTAAATAATTTTTTTTTGTATCAAATGTTTTCTTTATTTTAATCAAAAACTATTTTTTTTTTTGTTTGTTATTTTTTGTTTTTGTTTTTGTGTTTGTCCAGTTGGTGAACATGTTCAGCCACGACGGTCAGCGAGTGTTTGAGGCCATGGCCAACGGTCCCTTCATCATCGGGGGGCCTTTCATCTTCCTGGTGGGGTCTGCCTACCTCTGCCTCCTCATGGGGGCCTGGGGTCTAGTTGCCGTGTCAACGTACATTGCCGTGTTTATCATCATTGTAAGTCAAGAACATTTTTTCGATCTTTGTTTTTTTTCTGTTTGTTTTTTTTTGGGTTTTTTTTCGATTTGTTTAAGGTATACATTTTAGCAAACAATTTCAAATATGTCGTCATTGTGATCTCAAGATTAAAAAACAATTTATTGATTTTATGGAATATTGGAAAAAATTAAAGGCTGTTTTGGCCATTGGATTGAGATTTTTCACTTAATATTTTGTTTGCTTCGTCAATGAATATTTCTAAGGAATGATAATAATGATGAAATTAATATGATATTATAGTATTATATTTTTTTTCACCTAAAAATATGTGTAAGGGTTTGTCTGCCATAAAACCCTTAGAAAATCCCAAAAGCTACTGATTTCAGAAAGAAAAAAAAACTACTTTGATCTTAGGTTTAAGAATTCTGTTACCAACCACAATTAGAAACAATAATCTAATATTCAGCCCAGCGGAGGCTGTCAGTCTGTTAACTTTCAAACGTTCCACATTTTCAGCTGTGGCATGAAAATTGAGAGGCGTGCCATTTTGAAATGCTTCTCTAGGTCCCCAAATATACATAATCATGCAATGTTATATACCTGACTTATTCAGTATTACTTTTCACTTTCTGTGATTTTTTCCATAATTGAAGTGCCTGTAATAAAATGAACGGCGATTTTCTACAGCAGCTTTTCAGATCGACAGCAATGGTGGCGGAAGTCTAAAACCAAAACAAAAAGTCTCGCACTGACACACTGAGCATAAATTATAACCGATTTTTCCCAAATAATTGCATTTTTTTTCATAAAACTATCATTTTTCATTATTTTTATAGCTAAAATTTAATGAAATATTAAATTTTTGTAAAACAGATTACATTTGGTGGCTCAAAAGTACGATTAAAATGTGGGACGTCGGTTTTGATCACTATTGATCCAAATTCCTCTTATGCAACGTTTGAGAGTTAATAGGAAGAAGAAGATGCTATGTTTCCAATTCAGAGAAAACCCACTGCCTAGCCTAACCTTAACTTAGAAATTGAAATTGAAATACAATTAATTGTTTGAATTCAAAATTTTACTTTTTCTTTTCTTCTCTATGACAGAAATTTTTAAACGATGGCACTGAGCATTTTAGAAAAAAGGCTGTGGATCTGACAGGAAAGAGGGTAAGTCCTTATTAATCCTCCCAATGTTAACCCTTTCACTGTGAGGTCTGATTCTAACACAACGGAAGTATGCAAAACCTTCAAAATGTACAAGTTCTTCCACTAGATAAATCAGATTTCAGTAAACTGACATATGCCAAAAGCCTGAAATTCACTGAAATCTGATTTATCTGGTAAAAGATCAGGCAAGCCTTGAATATTTTGGTGTCATTAGCAGTGAAAGGGTTAAGATTCTTTCTAGTCACATATCACTGTCAGGATCAAAATCTTCAAGATTTGCCTGTTTTTATACCCAGATGAATAAAATTTCAGTCCACTGCAATCTGTATTATTTGGTATAAAAACACAATAGTTTTGAAAACTTTGAATATTTTGTGTGATGAGTCATACCCCACTGTGAAAGTGTTAAAATCAGGCTGTAGATAAGAAAACATAGTCTATACATTTGCTTTTATTGAATGGGAAAGAAATAAGAAAACAATCTATTATTTCAAATACATCTTTTTTTCTTCTTCTCAAAATCATGCTTGATTTTACAGTAGCCCAATTGTTTATTATCTTACAATACGATAATATAAATGAAAAGAGATCGAACAATAAATAAGAATGTATTTTTTAAAGCATTTTCTTACAATTTTTGAAATCTATTTTGTTAGCCATCCTACTGTGGATGCATGAAAGAATCCAGTTGATTAATTTTATATTTAAATTTCGTTTGTGGTTTTTTGAGAGTTTTACGGCACTTGCAACTTTTTTATTTCCAGGTGGGTCTCATGACAGAAGTGTTGACGTGTATGAAACTAATCAAGATGAACGGATGGCAGGAATCGTTCATCAAACGAGTCATTGGTAAGGTCTGACGTATTGGATATATCAGTATCTATTATACAATCTTTATATAAAAAACGTCTAAGATTATGACCCTCTGTTCCAATCTATATAACAAAAAGGTCTAAGATATGACCAAAGAAAAAAGTAAACAGAAAAAGATCAGATGAGTTGTTTCATAAATAAAAACATAAAACAGGAATGGAAAACAGATGGATAAAGGGTACAACAGATTATCTGCTTTTTTTTTTATTTCAAAGAAATAGGACTGTTTTCTTCTTGAATAGTGAACTGTTTAACACCCTCAAAAAGGTTTATAATACAGACTGTATGAGTTGAGGCAAAATAATCACAACAATACTAATAATAATAATAATAATACATCTTTATTGTCCTCAATTAGGGGCAATTTTTAATTTGCTTACACATCAATGTTAATCAACCCATTCACACATGTATTTATTAGAGATACGATACATCACAAATATTGACAAACGACCACACACGTAAACCCATTCACAATGACCACACTGTACTAACACACACACAATCATGTTACAGTGTTTATTTGGGAGGGGGCATGTTGTCAGTACGACATCAAAAGCATACGGTCTATATATTTATTTGTAACATATCAAGAGCTCAGTGGAAGAAAAAAGTATGCCTACTTTTTATAGATTTGAGAATAATATGGAAAAAAATGATAATAATAATTTTTTTTAAATCTCCCAAACTAAAACTTAAGTTGTAAATGTTTTAAGCTACGGCTATATATTAACCCTTCACAGCGACATCCGATTGCAGAATAAGCATGCTAATGTGTTATCATCCCAAATAAATAAGATTTGAGTGGATTGACATATAATATGCAAAAAGCCTGAATTTGTCTAGAATAAGAACCGGCAAATCTTGAGGATTTTGATGGATCTTGTCTGTAGTTTGAGAAATAACCTTAGAAGTGAAAGGATTACAACTCCAGGCGCCTCTATGACCCTCGTGTGTCGTGGGGCCTTTAAACCCTCAATAAACAAACAAAACAAAAACGATTACAACTCGTCCTATCCCACTCTGCATCTTTCTCCCAGGCTGTCGGCAAAAAGAGCAGCACGCTTTGGAGAGAGCGTCCTTCCTGAAGAGTGTGGTTACCTCCCTTGTTCCCATGATTCCTGTGATTGCCTCCGTGTTTCTGTTCCTGGGATACATTCTCAGTGGTAACAACCTCACTGCAGCCGAGGTAGAATGAAAACTCCTTAACCCTTTCACTGCTAAAGACACCAAAATGTTCGAAATTTGCCAGTTCTTATACCAGATAAATCAGATCTCAGTGAACTGACATATGCTAAAAGCTGGATAATCAGACTTTTGCCATATGTCAGTTCACTGAAATCTGATTTATTTGGTATAAGAACACGTATATTTTTAAAATTTTGCATATAATTCAGTTGGGCTTGGACCAGACCTTGCAGTGAAAGGGTTAAACCTTTACAATTATTTGTGTTTAATATAGTGTTGGTAATAAGATTAATTAAAAATGACAGTGATTGGTTAATGTTAATATTAATTGTATTTGTTGATAGTAATGATATGAGAGTAGGTATAATGATATAGGTGCATTATTGATCCAATACACCTGTAATCAAAGGTGTAACAAAGGGAGTGATTAACAGGCCAGTATATTGTGACAAAGACAAAACAAGCGACGTTTCGACCGAAGGTCTTTGTCAAGACAAACGGGACAAAAAAACAAAATAAACAAACAAATAAACAAGTAAAAACTTAGCTGCGTATGGTAACCACTGGCCTAGCAATCCCCTCTCTTTTACACCTATGATCATTAATTTGTTACACATTGTGCACGCATAAAAAAAAAGAATGTTGATAATGTTAACCCTTTCACAGCGAGGTCTGATTCGAACCCAAATGGAATTCACAAAATCAGGAAAATGTACATGTTCTTATACCAGATAAATCAGATTTCGGTGAACTGACATATTATGCCAAAGCCTGAATTGGCATATATCAGTTCACTGAAATCTGATTTATCTTGAATAAAAACAGGAAAATCTTGAAGATTTTGGTGTCTTCAGAAGAAAAAAGGATAATAATAAAAATTATAATGATAAAAAGAAAAGAAGGAGAAGAAATAGAGCAAAAAAAATAAAATAAGCAGGACAACAACAACAATGATAATAATGATAACAATAATCGTATTAATATCATAAAGAGAAACACATTGTCTTCAATCAGCTCTTTCTTTTTCTCACATTAACCTTCCATAGTTATGCATTATTCTCTAATTTCCTCTCTCCTTTTCCCTGTCATTTATCAACAGGCCTTCACCGTCATCTCTGTGTTTTATGCCATGAGCTTTTCTCTGGCCTGTGCCCTCTACGGCGTTCAAACCCTGGTTGACGTACGAGTAGCACTTACACGATACAAGGTATTTTTATATCGTATCATATCATATCATATTATATATCATATATCATACATCATATCATATCATATCATATTATATATCATATTATATCGTATCATGTCATATCATATTGTATCATATAATATCATATCATATCATATTGTATCGTATCATATCATATCATATCGTATCACATCACTTCACATAGTATCATATCACATTGTATCATATATCATATCATATCATATTATATTTATAAAGCCTTTTAAAAGCTCTTGGAAAATGTATTAAACATAATATACATTCCAGATTTATTACTCCATATTTAAAAAAAGGTCCAAATGCAATATAAGAATGTTATGTATGGATTCAGTGTGTTAGTATGCCTGCTGGGATTAAACTCTTCCCTACCCCTTCCTCCCCTCCTCTGCCTCACCTCTCATTTCCTCCCCTTTCCTCCCCTCCTCTGCCTCACCTCTCATTTCCTCCCCTTTCCTCCCCTCCTCTGCCTCACCTCTCATTTCCTCCCCTTTCCTCCCCTCCTCTGCCTCACCTCTCATTTCCTCTCCCTCTCCTCCCCTCCCAAAGGATATACTCTTGATGGAAGAAGAAACAGCCTACCTTGAAACACAAGACCAAGAAATGGCTGTAGAAATCAGGCTAGCCTCTTTAACTTGGGAATCTGACGATGAAAATGATTGCGGTATGAACTGTACTTGACAAGATTCTTTCCAATTCGCTGCTTTTTTAAAGGATAAATTTACGATAAAATAGGCAGCTAAGTTTTGCTTCAGTTTTGTATTATAAACTTACATTTTCATTTTTTTTATTTTATATACATCATTTGTTTTGAATGTGTAGATATATGCAGGATGATAGAAACAATAGAAACATTTCTATAAATAGAAGAATGTTGCATATCATTATTGTCATGTTTGTCATAAAATGAAATGCCTTCAATGATCATTTTACCAGAGACTCGACAAGAGGACAGCGTCATCGGAGGGCTGAAAGCGGAAGAGGTGCTGACACTGCCCAATCTAGGCAGCCCCAGCATCATCAAAGACCCGCCGTCCAAACTGCCCGATGTGAATGAGAACTCTTCTGCCTGCAGCACTCTTTTGGACCGGAAGGCCTCCTCTGACTTTGCCGCCAAGTCTAAACGGGACAGCAACACCACATCCAGCGTGGTTCTTGCACTTTGTGAAGTGGATCTTAACATAAAAAAGGTAGATGGTGGTTGTATGTATTGGCCAGTTTATCCCTTTCACTGTTAAGGACACCAACATTTTCAAGATTCGCCTGTTCATAAACCAAATAATAATAATACTTATAATAAAAATAATATAAACTTTATTTGTCCCAAAGGGGAAATTCTGTTTACAATTGCAATCACAATCGGTATAAACTAAATAATGCATGGTAAAAGTAGTCATTAAAGAATAGATAAGCATTTGTTAAAAAAGGATAGATAGATAAATACCTAGATAGAAGTTAGATCTTACTAGTTTTATAGCAATTGATATGAAATAGTAGAATGTTGAATGTGCTCCAAAAAAAATTTCAAATACCTTTTTTTTTCACATCCACTACGGCGCATAGAATTTGTAATATTTTTGGTGAAAATCTAGAATTCCGTTTTCTTTTTTAATCTTACCTTGTTCAAGACAACTCCCCCCCCCCCCCCTACCCCACTCTTTTACTCTTGTTCATGATGAAAGTTTCAGTAAATAAAAAAAATAAAAAAATTGAAGATGTTCAAAAGATCTCCATCCATATAATAAAATGACATACTGTATTATATACCATTTCAATGTTGCCATGTTTTGCCTCATCGTAATCACTGTTGTCAAAGTCTCATTATTCTTCCAACATGACAATTCAAATGATAATAATTATTTAAAAAAAATACAAACTTTTGTTGCCTTGAAGGGTGAACTGATTGGCATCTGTGGACTAAAAGGATCTGGCAAGAGTTCATTGTTGTCTGCAATTCTTGGAAGAGTATGTTTGTATTTTCTTCTTGCAATAAATATTTATTTATAGGAATTCCTAATCAGAAACCAATCCAACATTTTGAAAATAATTTTTTCAAGTTCATTAACCCTTTCACTGCGAGGTCTGATTCAAGTCAAACTGAATCATATGCAAAATCTTTAAAAAGTATATGTTCTTATACCAGAGAAATTAGATTTCAGTGAACTGACATATCATTATATGTAATCATCCTTCTCATCGTACTGAATATCATCACGATGTCCACAGATGCAGATCATCGAGGGAGACATCCGGGTGTCTGGTTCGGTGGCGTACCTCAGTCAGGACCCGTGGCTGATGAACGGCACGGCACGGGAAAACATTCTGTTTGGTCGGCCCTTCGACAAAGTCAGGTACGATGCAGGGAAGGATTTCGGGTCCGATTATTGTTTTGGGGGGGTTTTTGCACACACACACTACCCATGTTACGCATGTATGTGTAGGCTCAGACAAGAATCATTCAAATGTAGACGGATATTATTATACAATTTTTGAACTTGTATTGGTTTTTGGCATCGAGTTCTTGACCATAGCATGAGTTTAGGAGTGTTATTTATTATCAAGAACGAGTGCCTAAAACCAATAGAAGTTCAAACATTATTTTATTACACCCCCATTAAAAAAAAAAAAAAAATTACAGTCGGCAAAGATTGCTCTGGAATATTTTCAGAAACTGGCAATTGTTTAATTGAACCCTTAATTAAGAGAATGTGCTATTTAATTACGCATAAAATTTGATTGTATTCTTGCGTGTCTAATTAAACTGTCACTGTCAACGTCACGAAAGTTCAAGACCTCTTTCGTTGCTAGGGTGCCAATATGCAAACGTACATTATGGGCCTATAAATGCACCTAGCAACCGCTCTTTATCACTACTAAAGGGGGTGCAATAAATGTCTACATTTGAATGATTCTTGTCAGCTCCTACCGATACATGCGTAATTTGGGTTGTGTGTGTGTGCTTGAATGTGTTATGTGGTGTATATGTTTCCTAACGCTTTTATTGTAAAGGGCGTCCCAAATCACTTTTCATGATAAGGGCACTTTGTAAATGAATTATATTATTATCATTATTATTATTATTATTATTATTTTTATTATTATTATTATTATTATTATTATTATTATTATTATTATTATTTGTTATTATTATTATTATTATTATTACTATTATTGTTACTATTATTATTACTATTATTATTATTTTTATTATTATTATTTGTTATTATTGGTTATTGGTAACAAAAAAAGGTTTCAAAATATCACGAAAAAATAGTCTCTAGAATTTATAAATTATATTGTAAATTTAGAATTGTATGATTTGATAAAAAGCACCTCAGAGATAATATTATCATTAATTTTTTTTAACCTCTGATGAACTATCCATGTATAATTAAAGATATGATAGACATAAGTTATCCATAATACATTCAACAAACACATTCCTTGTTAGTACTAACTCGAAAAGATGAAATTTAAAATATATTAAATCAGAAAAAAAAAATGTTTGAAAATATTATTCTATATAATTCAAGTTTGGGCATTATGACTTGGATGAGGAATGCATGAGAATTAGAAAATTCGCTGAAGCTTTTCTAAATGGTACGAAATTTTGAACTTGTTTCGTTACAGATATGACAGAATCATCAGTGCCACCAAACTGGACAAAGATTTCGACACGTTCAGCTTGCGAGATGAAGTCGAGGTACGTTTTCAGTAAGATTAGCAGCGGAGTAGTCACAGTTTTACTGACTGTTACAATGTACAACCCTCATGGTGGAAAACGGCACAACTTATTTCAATTCACTGATACCACACTTGTTTTAGCCTCCTTGTCATCATATTATCTAGACGGCCCAGCTGATTCTCTCTGTTGTGCAAATAATTCACTTTTGAAAGAAAGATTATAATAATTTCAAACGGGTTTCATAAAAATTGTGTAACATGATGTTAACAAAAAAATATGTGGGAAAATTAAAATTAAACAATCCTAAAAAACCAATATATCTTAATTCTTCTTAATCAATTGAATAAATCAAATGTCTCATGATGTTTTAAAGAATGGAATGTGTTTTGTTTTGTATTTCATTCAGAGAATATTTATATCATGAATTCATCGCTGTTATTTTCCTCCCAGCTAGGTTTGATCTCACATAATTAATGATGATGATATTTGCACTTACCCTTTTCACTGCTAAAGACACAAAAATGTTCAAGATTTGCCTGTTCTTATACCAGATAAATCAAATTTCAGTGAACTGACATGCCAAAAACCTGAATTTCACTGCAAAATTTTTGCATATTTCCGTTGCATTAGAATCAGACCTTACTGTCAAAGGGTTGATAAAAGTTACATTCAATGCAGGTTTATTTAATGCTTGTTTATACAATTTGTTATAATTCACAGGTCGGTGACCGAGGACTGACATTATCGGGTGGACAAAAGCAGAGGATTTGTCTAGCCCGTGCTATTTATAGCGACTCGGACATCTACCTGCTTGACGACCCGCTGTCCGCCGTGGATGTCAATGTCGGACGACACATGTTTGCTCAGTGCATCAAAACCATTTTACACAACAGCACCGTGTTTCTGGTCACACACCACTTGGAGGTAAGACACACACATATACACACATATACACACACACACATGTACACATATACACACACACCACTTAGAGGTAAGACACACACACATGTACACACACACACAACACCTAGAAGTAAGACACACACACAGACACAACTGTCAAGTAGTATTTTTATCTTTCCTCTCTTTGGGCATGCAAAGATCTTCGACATATAGTTTTATCGCATGCACATACACACACACATACACACACATACACACACACACACACACACTTGCAAACACACACATACACAACAGACACATGCAAACACACACATACACACAGACACAATATCACGATCTGTAGGATACCAAAAATTAGTGGTAGAAAAAATGACAAAATTTCCTGTAATTTTTATTTTGTATTTCCAGTACCTTCCGAAATGCGACAAGGTGCTGTACATGCATGAAGGCAAGGTGGTGACCTTTGGCAGCCACGAATCCTTGATGACCTCCAACACACAGTTCTCGGAGCTGTACACCCTCTACAACAGCAAGTACGACAGGATCCTCAAGGAGAGGATGATGGGAATGGAGAAACGGGAATGTGAGTCTTCAATTAATGGCCGGCATAGAGCGAATAATAGCCCACAAAATCAAGGGAGTTAATCTCTTTGATTCACGGTCAACTTGTGATCAAACTGTTTAACCCTTTGACTGCTAAGTTTATTCCCCAAACCACGAACTAGACACATCAAAATAAATCTTTATTGTCCTCAAATAGTGGCAATTTTTCATTTGCTTACACATCAATGTTAATCAACCCATTCACACATGTGTTTATTAGAGATACGATACATCACAAGTATTGACAAACGACCACACACGTAAACACATTCACTAACTTCCCCAAACATTCAGATTTGCCTGTTCTTGTATCAGATAAATCAGATTTCAGTGAACAAGCATATTATGTCAGTCCATTGAAATCTTATTTATCTGAAACAAGAACGCGTAAATTTTTGAAGATTTTTCATATTCTGTTTGGTTTGAATTGCACCATGCTGTGAAAGGATGAAAATGAGAAATCAATTATCATATTATCATTGCTTATGGAGGAAGTTTGGGGGATTAATAGCCATGTAGCACTTAGCCTTGGTGTCATTCATGCTATCTTAACTTTTGGTGTTTTTTTTTTCATTGGGCAAGAAAATTCATTCCATCTGCCTCACTTTATTCAGGTGTAAAAATCAGTACTCTACGCCTATCAAACACAGCTTGCTGGGATTATCGGTGGGTTTCATTAGGTCAGAATGCACAGATTTTCCGTGCTTTTCAAAGTATCCGTAGTTTGAATTTCGCATTATGTAATCATGCCATAAACATATTACACCTATTAGACTTGTTACACTTGTCAAAACAATCAGTGGATTTTGGGAAAAGTGAATAGCGGCCCTGCTCATACGACGCTTTGCATCTTGCTTAAGTTTTTTTCATTTTTATTTTTCTCCATCTCACTCACAGCGGTGACGATACCACAGAGAGGCTTCGGCAAGGTCAACAAGAAAGACATAAGTCGCCAGATAAGTCGCATGTCGATGAAGGCTGGAGTGCAGCACCAGTTTAGTGTTCTGTCAGGCGCCAGCAACACGGAAGAGTATGAGAACAGTGAGTGCTGTCAGCGGTCTTAGCACTGTCTGCCTATTTTATACATTTCTAAAATTCTTTTTTTTTTTTTTAAAGATTTAATAGAGCATTGTCTTCCTATTTAATCCATTTCTAAATTTAAATTTTTTTTTTTTAAATTTAGATAAAGCATTGTCTTTCTATTTTTTCAATTTCTGAAATTCTTTAAAAAAAAATAAAAAAAATTAGAATTAGCCTAACCTTTTCAATGCTGAGGTTATTTCTCAAACCACATATTGTGCTAGATACATCAGAATCTTCAAAAGTTACTTGTTCTTATGCCAGATAAAATCACATTTCATTGCATGGACAATCGCTGTTAAAGTTTTAAAAGTCTATATTTGACCATGTTTAAATGCTCACTGACAGTAACACTCCGTCATGCTAAGGTAGCCAGTTGATTGAAAAAAGAAGATTATATCTAAAGGATAATTTTTTCTCAATCAATATTTTTATATATTATGAACAGTAGAAATCAACAGTAGATCTAACTACAATGTATCATATTGCCTCCCCTTACCAGTGGAACTGGAAGACTTTGTGAGTTCCCAGGACGAGCCAGAGTGCCGTGTGCGATCCATGACGTACCTGTCCTACATCCGGCACCTGGGAGGCTGGTGTGTGTTCACCTTCCTGATCATCAGCTTCATGGCCAGCATCGCCATCCAATCGGTGACCACCGGCTACCTGGGCTACTGGCTGAACCAGGGCAACGGAAGGGACCAGGTAAACCCATACATGAGATAAGACAAGATGAGATAAGATAAGATGAGATAAGATAAGACAAGATAAGACAAGATGAGATAAGATGAGATAAGACAAGATGAGATAAGATAAGATCAGACAAGATGAAATAAGATAAGATGAGATAAGATAAGACAAGATAAGACAAGATGAGATAAGATGAGATAAGACAAGATGAGATAAGAT
>JAUEKZ010183264.1:0-13324 GCA_031471865.1 Melibe leonina | reverse complement strand
CCCCCCCTCCCCCCTTGTCAACTTTTGTCAACTTTTGACAGACCCCCCCTCCCCCATATTGGTTGACGTCAATTGTGAACGGTCCCTTAAGGGGTGGCAGGAGGGGGTACGCTGTGCTATTTCGTTGTCATCTTTCGATGTGTGGTGATCGACCTCTTAGTTAATGCATTGTAGTCCCGCTTCATGGCTCAAGGGGTGGATGGATCGTTCCTCTCGGAACTGGGAGGTCTAGGGTAAGAATCCCAGCAGTGTCATGCCCAAGACGTAAAAATCGGTTACGCGCTCGGTGTGATGGGAACAATGCTAGACTGGTTGGCCTGGTGTCAGTTAATTATGACTGGGAGAGATATTCGAGTGAGCCCACTCCGTTTCTCCCCTGGGGGAAGCATTTTAAGCTGTCTAGAGAGCTCTACCTTTGATATGGCCTAAATTATGTTAAAAATGGCGTTGGACTGGCAACAATAAACCAACCACATACATGGTATACATGACCTTAGGGTCAAATTGCTCTCAAGATGAACTGAGTAGGTACACAAAGAAGAGAATCGCAAAGGATCTTGTTTCTTCTTTGACCATACTAGTGTAATTTGGTTGATGGCTGTGCTTGGCTGTGCGTTTGTTGTTAGTGGGACTTCAATTATGTTCATGTAAAGTGTAAAAAATGGAGGGGATCGCTAGGCCAGTGGGTATCAAAGGTGAAACAAAGGGAGTGGTTAACAGGCCAGTCTTGTGGGACTGAACAGAATGTGTTGTCTTTGTCACACAATACTGGCCTGTTAACCACTCCCTTTGTTTCACCTATGTTCATATACACGTAGACTTATATTTTTACCCCTTGTACTTGTTTTGTTTGCTTGTTCATTGAGAGTTTTAGGGCACTTGCAACTGCTATGGTCATATAAGCGCCCAGAGGAAAGTAAGATGATAGGCTAGTTAAAAGAATAGCCAGACTTTGACCCTGCCAGGGACGTTTCATCTTGTACTTGTAAATCATTTCTCTGTGAAACGACCCTGGCAAGGTCCAATTTTGGTTGTTCTTTGAAATCGCCCATCCTCTCACTTACCCCTGGGCTCTTTTTGAAACACCCAAGCCTTTTCCATTCCGTTTTTCTATTCCTAAAACCTTCCAGTGGACACACACCTTAACTCTATCCGACTATCTAGATTGAATAGTATGGGTGTCGTCATACGTCACAAAATAATCAACTCAAGTGATGATGCTAATGTTACGCGCTGTATGTGTACAGTCTTGTCTAGCGTATGCGTCCGTCATATGGTGCTCTCTCACTGTACGTGGCCGGGAACAGCAGATTAGATTAGGGAGCGGTAGCAATAGTAAAGTAAAGCCGATTTTCTGAAATTAGTAACACCATCCAACAACAACAACAACAACAACTACTACTACTACGACTACTACTACTATTACTATTACAGCAGCAACAGTAGTAATTGTACTAGATAGTAGTACTTCTATCATCTCTGACTACTACTACTACACAAACCGCCCGGTTTTCTTCTCTTGTTCCTTTTCAACGTAAGCTGTTTTTTAATTGGCGGAGAGTATGGTCTCTGCTATGGTGAATAAATGGTATTGAGCATAATATTTTAAGTTAGTCCAGCTTTAAAAAAAAAATGACGTCCCTAATGAAATCTAGCTAGTTCGGTTTAGTTTAAACAGAAACATCTTCTTATTAATTCTCCATAAAATGTATACCATGGAGTCTATGTGTGACGGTCAAATATGCTCTGGGTACAGCAATGTCAAAAGTTAGACTAATGATTCATTTTAAAAGGTCAGGCCTACCATTAATAGTAACAAACAGCAAGCGAATGATATTGCCAGATTGCTCGAGGGAAGCTCCTTACTACAGCTATGCAATATAAACTCTAGATATCTCATTCTAAAATGTAGGCTAATTCACTGCCTCAAGGGAATGTCTTATTTATGTAATGTGGATAAACTATAAACACAATCAGTGTTCAAAAGTAGAAAAAATCAACAACAAAAACAAAAAACAAAACAAAAACAGCACCACAATTAATGGTTATTTATTCAATAATTTTTATTGATTCCAATTTTGTCTCTCACGAGCAAACATAAACAGCGCACATGTAATAATATGTTTATAATGATTCATTTCAAATGTAGGTAGATAGTTATCTTAAAAGTGGACAACAAAACATTTGCAAAACGAAGTTAGAAAGAGGCATATCTTGCTCAGATTCCCCAAGAAGAAAAAAAATATTGTCCCCCCCACCCCTCCATATACATACACAATTTAAAACATCTAGAGCAACAACAAACAAGAACCAAACACAGGCAACGAGACGTCGGAACAGTTGCCGTAGAAGTAAAAACAAAAATCATCAACTAAATAACAAATGACAAAATTTCCCATTCAAAATAGCAGATCTAGACTCTAGATCTGTGACTGACCGGCCGATGGCCAAGGACGAGAGAATATTGCGTGCAAGTGCGAGAAAAAAACAAACCCCTGAAATTTAGGTGCTGTAACAACTAATAAAAGTAGGAAAGAAAGACAGATTCGTATAATTTGTGGAAAATATAAAATATTTCTTATTCTTAGTCTGAGTCTTAGTAGTCTTAGTAAAAACGTACATCTATTTTCATGACTTGAGTGTCAAATTTAGCAAACATAGGTTTGTTTGTTTGTTTGTTTGTTGATAATTTTAGGGCGCTTGCAACTGCTAAAACATAGGTTTAGAAAACTTGAAAATGTGTACTGTGGGCTACAAAATTCGCGCCATGAGTTGAAGTGGTCTATAGAATCCCCGTCTTGTTAAATTCTCATTATGTAATGTGCACAGTCCTTTTTTCTCTCCCCTGTGTACGAGAATGATCAATACTGGTTTCTTGTCATGGATCGGGAAATACATCGAAATATCATCTAAAACCAGCGCGTACGATACAGTGAAGTCTGTTTCTAATATGGCGTGATTTCTAGAATCTCTGATATGAGGTCACCTTTATAAAAAAAATGCATTTACTTACGAAATAATCAAGGACTTTTCTTCTAATGTCTTTGGAAATAATCGTTAACTCATTTTGACATCTTATGAGTCCAAATTAGGTAAATGAAATTATTCCAATTTATTCATGCTTAAGCAAAATTTCGTAAATCTTGTCTAGATTTTGAAATGCATTTATGATATTCTAGTTTCGGGTCTTTTATTTTCTCGCACCCGGTAAAATCCAGTCACTTTTGGATTTCCACACAAGACTGAAATATCTATTTGCCTAAAGTTAAAGACCATTCTTCTAATAATTTCAGAAAAAAGTTGACCCTTCATGTTTTTTGTTGTTGTGTGCAATGATTATCTGAACATTTGACTCGTATCAAACAAACTAAACGTGATAGTAAAATAGTAATATGTAGGTCTATAACTTTAACCGAGGGGAAACTTCAATATCAAAAAGACAACACAACGCGAGACAAAGAAAAAAATCTTGATAAACCCATAGATAGCAGTATAGGTATGAGTATGAGTATGATGATCACAAAGGACAGTATTTACATCGATGTGGAGCATGGAAACAAACGGACAGCTTGGGAAGATTGTGAAACGAGTTGACGTGATAATGTAACATTGATAACAAAAAAAATAATCAAAACCAACCAAACAAAAAAACGAAAACGCAAAAGACGAATAGAAATCAAATGTTACAGGTATACAAAATCCTTAGAATATTTTCTCCATTGTGTTTAACATAACGTGAAAAATATGTAGAGGAGAACACATTCTCCGCTATGATGGTTTGATAAAGAAGCCATTCACAACAAAGAATGTTTGAGATTCATTGTAGTTGTAGATATTATAAGTAAAGTATTGACAGTCAATAGGAACTTTATATTTTGTTTGTTTTTAATTCAAAGTTTTAGGGCGCTTTTAACTGCTATAGTCATACATAATATAAGCGCCCATGGGTAAGTAAGATGACAGGCTAGTTTAAAGAATGGCCAGACTTTGACCAGAGACAGTGTACGTTAACGTACACGACACTGTCTCTGCTTTGACCCTGCCAGGGTTGTTTCACATCGAGATGGTTTACCAGGAAAAGAAATATCATCTCTCAAAAAAAGGTGAGAAAAAGACGTTCAATTATGTTTTGCAAGGTTCAACAGATAGGTAGTAGTAGTAATGTATGTGATACCACCAGCTTAAACATTTCCATTAACCATCAATGTGCGTCATTCAGCAACACTATAGAGGTGGGTAAACTGACTATGGTTAATCAAAATGACCGAATTGAAAGTGAACAGCGTGGCCCAGCTATTTATCTATTTACGTTATCTATCATTTTCTTTTCATAATTTATTAAGTCTTTTTATTCAACAATTCAAGTTTTAAAAATGATACCCAGATATTTATCAATTATTATCTATTATTTTTATAATTTTTTGTCGTTTTATTTAACAGTTCAAGGTTTTATGTCTAGATAATGTCTATGGTTTTATGAATCAATTCATTAATTTCATTTTTTTTTAGTTTTGATTCTTTTTAGCTATTTCTTCATCTCTGTGTAACAAGTGTTTTATTAACTGTTTTATCGTAGTTTGTGTAAAATGACTCGTAAAATCATTTCCCAGTTGAGGGATTAATAGTTATAGATTTTATCTTAACAAACGGCTAATAAAATCAGCATAACCAAGTGTTTTCCAAGAAGCTAGTCTTAATATTAAAAACAAAAATAAACAATGGTATCACTATCACTTGATAACAAGGAATTGATCATGATGTAAAAAAAGGCTTTTTACAATCAAAGCATTGTATAGCATGTCCAGGAATTAAATTCACAACAAGTAACCAATAAAATACCTGGTTGGATGTAGATAGTGCTAAGCATGAAAACGAAAGTCTTACAAACAAGAAAATTGCGCAAACATTTATATTTTCAACCTAGACATATTTTACCTGCCAAGTAGATATTGGATGTCAGCTGAAAGTGTTGGCGAATAGGGTTTCTTAACATAAGTTTGATAGCATTGAGAATAATAGGAAATGATTTTATGAGATGATAATATGATAAAGTTGACAGGGGTTTCATATGTTAGATAGTGATAAAAATGGATTGAATTCACTGTAAAGTTAACAAACTATGATGCTGCAAAACTGATCAATAAATCATGTAAGAATAGTATATTGGTAATAATGATAGTAGTAAATTCCTGCACAGTATTTAGTACTTTGAATTCAAATATACACTGCATCAAAATTTTGAGGACAGAATTGAATTATTTAGAGGGTCACTGTTGTATCGTTGAAAAATCTACAGGTACGGCAACAGTTTAGCTTCTTTCAATGTCAACAACAATGAAACATAGACACTGTCGCAAAATGGTTGTGAATTTATTGAGACTGATCAAAACTAGAGGGTGGTTGAACATGATTGATAAAAAAAAAAGAGACAAAAAAGAACAGCAACAACAGCAAAAGAAAAACAAGACCACAAAAATAAATAAGATTCAAAGCAAAAACTTAATATGGGATTATTGCCTATTTAAGGTTTTTGAATCTCCAATGAGTAAATCGATAACAGGACACTATTAAAAACAAATTAAGAGGCAGAGAGTTTGGGCAGAGCAAACTTAGGGGTAGAGAGTTATTACTCGATGATAAACAAATTGTCAATGTCACTTTTCAAGGCAAACAACACATAGCAAGACTCAACTGCTTCTCTTTTTTTATTGAGTTGCCTCCCATTGAATGACGATTTCAATAAAATCGAATATAAAAAAGATTGAACCCTTTTACTTTTACACCAAATTTGCTGGCTAAGGGAAAACAAATACCGAAAAAAGAGATTACACACACACACACACACACACACACACACACACACACACACACACCTGCACATACATACGCACACTCACACACACACTTGCACACACTTGCACACACAAGCACACACACACACACACACACACACACACATACACACACACACATACATGTACAAGCAATAAACAAACCAAAAATAAACCAAAGACCTAAATCAAAATTAAACCAGATGGAGATTGGTGTAATGTGGACCACATGAATCGATTGCATTTGATTAGTATATCTATTAATGTTTTATATTTGCTGCCCTTCATCTCTATGCAGCTTTGAGGAACTTCTACAGTTGTATTGAAGTGTCCCCCAATTATTCAATCAAAAGGGACTCTTGATCAGGGTTTTGAATGTGCACTTCAATCTTCAATAACAGTCATTTTGCACGTTAGTAAATAGAAAATTGACAATTCACAAACGAAGGATGTTACAAAAACCTTTAACGAAACAACAATAACGAGAGCAACCAAAAAAACCAAAACAAAACAAGAAAAAACAAAAATACTTACACACACACACACAAAAACAAAAAAAATAAAACAAACACACATCCAAAGTGGCTCATGAGGGTTAATCAATTATACTTCAAGACAACAGTGATCAGAATTAAACCAGGTGGATAATGAGGGGCAATTATTATACTTCATGACCACAGAGTCAGGTCAAAGTCGCAAACATAACATTGCTGGGTTCCTCTTGGGCAAAACCTGCTTTGGAGTAAAATTAAATGTTCTTTCTGCCAATGTACACTAGACTAGAGGTTGACCAGGCAGACAAGCTTCTGTGAGGAATGATTATAAGATGATGATTATATCATGAAGGAAACAAGAAGCTAGGTTTTGTTTTCAAGAGTAAACATGTCGTCGGTCATCATAAATGAAAAGGTGTGTGTATTTGTAATGGTATAAAAACATATAAAATCATAATGGTAATGAAAAAGTTTAAATAAAAATATAAAGTATTTGAGGTAGATTACATGCTTTTAGACAAATGAGACAAATATAGACATGTCTAAGATAACCACCAAAAAGATTTAAAAAAAAAGATTTACTGCTGCTCAACAAAAGTAGCTAGGGCCTATAATCGCCTTGTTTCTATTTCAATACAAAACATAAGCCTTTACTTTTGTGTCCAAAGTCAAGTCTTGCACAGAAAATTCATTTTAAGAGTTTGGCAGCCGAAAGTGTGACCCTGACAGAAAAAGGGAGTATGAATGAATTAATTCTTTGTATGTATTCATTATTTCACTTCTCCTTGCCACATAACAATAAATCTTAGACCTTACTTAGGTTCTTACATTTAATTTGCTAGTTAATATATTTATTTATAACTATTATATCTATAACTATAACTATAGCCACTGGTAAAAAGAGTTCTTCCCCATACTCATTTTGTGCACACAGGTACAGTCATCTTTAGGCTTTTATGGTATTCATCAAAAGAGAGCATCGCTTATTTTCTTGATTGCTATATAAAAAGGCTTTCTAAAAAGCTTTTTTTTCAAAAAGAAGCTACAAAATTATTTTGACAACATACAACCTTCCAAGTTAAAAAATTAAACTCAGCTGGCAATGTGATGTATTTTCTAATCATGCAATGTGAGTGATTTTTTATCTTCTGATTAAAGTGTATAAACTATCAACCATAATATAATTGAAATCTAAAACAATGAAAGTTTTTTTTTTACATTAAAAAAGCCCATGCTCTTTTTATCTCACTTAATTTTAGAAAATTGGAATTTGGAGAGTAAAAAAAGAAATGGCTTAATCAAAAAAATACTTCAAAATAGCCTTAAGCATAAAGAAATAAGATTCAACACCAATTTACCCTGCAATCTCTACTCTCGCCCTTGCTAGAAAAAATAAATTTAAAAAATCAAAGATAGATAATTCACAAGTCTGACAGCTATGTTTTTGAAACTCATAGAGAATAATGAAACAACTTTGCTCTATGACTGCTAACAACGTTTGAATCACAGTCAGTGGGAACTAGAACCGGTCTGAAAAACTGTAAATTGTCATTGATGGGGAGGATATGGATGATTGTGGAATAAAATACACGTATATAACAGTTGAATAAATTAATCAGGGATGGTATTGTAAGATGTTCTGAAGTTATGGTATAATATATTATTAATATTTGAATAAATGACCATGATGGATGAAGTAATCAAGATGAAAATTGTCATGAGTTACAATGCTGGTGCAGATGTTATGGTATCATCAATGTTTGGTAATTTACAAGACAGCTTCTATAATTTGTTTGTTTCAAATCAAACATGTAGGTAATGTATAAACATGGGTAAAAATACAAAATACCAATGTGTCCATGGATGCATCATAATTTGATTTAAACTAAAGTGACTTAAAATCCTAAAACATATTTAATTTCCTGCAATCTTTGATGATCAAAATTAAGTTTCTGACATAAATTCTTTGAAGTGAAGTCATCTCTGAAAAGTAATAATTGTCCATTTGATTTCTTTTGTAGAAACAAGCGTCATGTGAGTTATCTATTCCATACTTTTTAAGGAAGCCGTTATGTTACCAATTCTATTTAAATCAAATTTAGTTGTTGTTATTTATCTCTCTTCAGCTTGTGTCAGGAACACTTATATTGGGGCAAATAATGCCATTGTACATAGATGGATATACAAATTAATACACCTTGTGGTATCGAGTTATCAAACGTGACCTTTCACAGCGAGGTCTAATTCTAACCCAACAGAAATATGCACAATCTTGAAAATGTTCGTGTTCTTATTAAATCAGATAAATCATATTTCAGTGAACTGACATATGCCAAAAGCCTGAATTTCAGGCTTTTGGCATACGTCAGTTCACTGAAATCTGATTTATCTGGTATAGGAACAGGCAAATCTTGAAGATTTTGGTGGCCTTAGCAAAGAAAGGGTTAGAATCTGAAGTCAACAAGGTATTTCATTGTCAAGCAGTACTTTTTTTCTGACAATAAAATAAACATGAGACCTTTCAAGCATTTGGGCAACTTACATGATCGAGATTTGATGACAAAATAAAATGAAAAAATGTTACTGTTTAGTTCCTTTTGTGTAATATAAAAAACAAAAATTACAAAATACTTCCAAAAACAGATACAAATTAATTTTCCTTCCTGTCGATCGTTCCCTCTCTTCATGCAGCAAATGACTCAGTTAGTCTCATGATGGCTGCGTAGTACACCGTCAGACAGTGACTATTCTATCGAAGTCCTCTATTTTCTTTCTTCTTTTCTCATAAATCTCCTGCCATCAACACTTCATATAAGGATATTTCTTTAGTTCCTTGACTGCATACCAGGTCTTGTAAAAGTAACATTAAAACAAAACCCCAAAAGAATTAGATCATAAATACACCCCAACAATATAATGAGCATCATCAAGGGAGACAAATTACATAGACTAGATGTTAGGGATTGTATAATTAAAACATAAATCTTGAAGCAAAAATAAATTTTGTTTTATTCAAAGGACTATAAATACTAATAATTTAAAAAAAAAAACCCCAATAACCTTAAAAAAGCAATAACATCTTCGGAAGTAAAAAAGACATATTTTCGTTTGTTATTGTTCAGGAACTATCAACAAAAGCTCTTTTAAGGCTAAACATTTCTAGAGGTTTGCTCACTCAAGCCAAGATAACATTGTAATGATATTTTTATCACAAGCTGATGCATGAGTCATGTTGCATTTGGTAAATATTGATAAAATAAATGTGCTTTCCTGCAGCCGTGAACGTCCTTGTTCTTCTTGTTTCACAAGACACAGGCACCAAATATTATAATTGATGAACAAGTTTGTTGAACAACTACAAAAATGAAATAATAAATCGCGATTCATGGTAATGACGACTAGGATAACATTTCTTGAAAATGTTTTTTCTCTCTTTATTTTATGTAGACGTCTAGACCCTATGTCTAAGACAAAAACACACCTTGTCCAGGAAATTTTTACTTAAAACTCCATTAGTTTGTTTCCTCTGTCTTTCACACATTGTTCATACTCAAAGAAAACAAGGCTGTTTGGAAAAAAAGAACACCTTTTGTGTGTGCAAAATTTAACCTTTTAACAAATTAAATCTCTCACAACGAGGTAAATATGGGAAAACAATTTTTTCTCCTAATGAGAAAATGCTCCAATAAAGAATTGTTTTCCTGAACATAAACCCTCTTGAATCCATCATTGAAGACAAAATGAGTTTCTTAGAATCTCTGACTATAAAAGTTACAGAAAACTCAAGTTCTTACTATCTATCTAGTAGTCTATACTTTCACTTTCCACAACACGATGATCACTTAAACTATAACCGCACTGAAAAAAATGTTGAAGCGAATGATATCAACAGCAAAACAAAAATGTCTGAGCCACCTTTGTGACATCCATTGTTATCATTATCACTTTGATGAACAGAACTGTGAGCTCCCTTTGACTTTCCTTTCTCTTTGCTCACATCGTCAGATTTGGATCCCGTACCTGAAAAGAGTAACAAACAGACAATGAACCAATGCCACAGAACACACTCCAGCAACGGTTTATTGACTGCATCAAAAATAACACACAAAGACAACAGCACCAACACCAACAACAGAACCACAAAAAAAACCCCACCAATTAATTAACCCACCACCACCAAGACAATTACAACCAGCTATATTGCCACTACCACATCACCGCTCCTGCTGCTGCTACTACTGCCACAACCACCACCACCATCACTACTATTACTACTACTGCTACTACTACTACTTCTAATACTACTACTACTACTACTACTACTACTACTTCTACTACTACTACTACAACTGGTACTACTCTTCAACGACTATTATCATTACTACTCCTACTAATAGTACCCTTACCACCACGGCTACTTCTACAACAGCAACAATAACAACAACAACAACTACTACTACTAGTACTTTTACTACTAATACTACCATTATTATAACTACTACTACAACAACTACTATGACTACTGCTGCTACTACTACTACTACTATGTACTAAAACTATTACTATGTACTATTACTACTACTACTACTACAACAATTACGACCACTACTGCTATTACCGCGACTACTACTACTACTACTACTACTACTGCTACTACTGCTACTAATACTACTACTCTTCAACTACTATTACTATTACTACTACTAATAGTACCATTACCACCATTACTACTTTTACAACAACGACAACAGCAAGAACAACAACTACCACTACTACTAGTAGTAGTACTAATAATAATACCGTTATTATAACTACTGCTGCTGCTGCTGTTGCTACTACTACTACTACTTCTACTACTACAATTATTACCACTACTGCTATTACTACTACTACTTCTACTACTACTACTACTACTGCTACTAGTACTACAATTACTACCACTACTACTACTACTACGAAGACTACTACTACTACTACTGCTGCTGTTACTACTACTATTACTACTACTACTACTACTACTACTATTACTACTATTACTACTACTACTACTACTACTACTACTACTACGATTACTACTACTACTGCTGCTGTTACTACTACTATTACTACTACTACTACTACTGCTGCTACTACTACTACTACTATTACTACTACTACTACTACTACTACTATTACTACTACTACTACTACTGCTGCTACTACTACTACAACTACTACAGCTATTACGGTAATGACAGCGGCAACATTGACAATAATGTAATTCTTAAATTGTGGAAAGAAGGCAAGAATAGATGTTTGTTGAAAAAATGTATAGCAGCATAAAGAATAATACATAGCAGTGATTAAATATTATTTGGGTGAGGGGGGAGGGGGTGGGGCAGGGAAGCCAATAGGCTCCATATGCACAAACAAACCGGACTTATTTCTTAACCCTCTCACGGCGAGGTATAATTCTAACCCAGCTGAAACATTCAAAATCTTGAAAATGTACGTGTTCTTATACCAGATAAAGCAGATTTCAGTGAAAGGACATGCCAAAAGTATGAAAGTCAGGCATACGTTAGTTACTTACGGAAATCTGATTTATCTGGTAATAAGAACAGGCAAATCAATACGATATTGGTGTCCGATGGAAGGGTGAAATACATTTGTGACGTGAGGAAGATGAAGGAAGCATTGGAAGTAAATGAAATCAAAGCAAGATAATGTGTATTGAGTAAGCCGTGACGACGGTAAGAAAGAAAGACTAAAGGAAAGCAAAAAAAAAAAAGAAAAGAAAAAAAGTCTGGTTAACGGATGTGGATTTGACCCCATCCTGCCACTGCACCCATCACCTCACCACCAGTACAAGAAAGTAGGGGGGGGGGGGGATGGGCAGTGCTAAATCTAACCAGACAAAATGATATATTATTATGATATTATGGCTATTATTAATCTCAGTATCAAGGACAGCAGAGACTGCCTTTATCATTGATCCGCGACACAAGACGCTTTGAGGGTGAGTTCATTCGTGGGAGATACTCATACGGCTATTTCTTCAGATCGAGCAGAGCCAGAGCCTCAATTTTCTACCTACAAGTAGACTTAGAGAAAAGAATGCCTACGCAGAAAGAGAAAGAGAGAGAGAGAGAGAGATAGAGAGAGATAGAGAGAGAGAGAGAAAGAGAGAGAGAGAGAGAGACGGAGAGGGAGAAGAAGAGAGAGAAAAAGAGTGAGAGAGAGAAGGAGAGAGAGAGGACTTCACATTTCTAAAACAACTGAGAGGGAGAAGAAACTAGAATAACTGAAATGGATCTACTAAAATCTTTCCATTTCTATTATTGACGCAGTGGTTCTTTTGAAGTCTTTGGGTTCTCCCCCCCCCCCACCACACCAAAAAAAGAAAAGAGCAAAAGAATAATTCATTATCGTAATGCTCCGCCAAAGATGGTCAAACTATTGTAAATTGGTCAAAACAAAGAACGTCCTTCCTTACCTCTTTTCACGTTTGTTGTGTCGGCTGCTTTTTCACCAAGAGGAGGGGGAATAGAAAACATAGATCATCGTTTAATTATACATGCCACAAAAAGCAATTTGCTTTGTGATAAATTACACGAAACAATAAATCATCTTTCTTCTCCTCTTTCTCTTCATACCCGTCTTCCCCATAATCCTATACTTTCTCATAGTAGTACGTTGAAAATATTCCTTATATTGGTTTATAGCATAGCACATTTAAAACACAACACACCATTTGCTATGTAAGATTGTCTATGAGAACCTCTCATCGTAACAGTGATATGAAGCGTTTTACTTGTTGTGATAGTAGGTATAAATAAATAATAACAATATTATCATCAGTGCTCTAATGTGTTTAAAATTATAAGTACAACAGATTGAAAAAACAATTCCCGACCAAGATGAAAAACACCACCAAAACAATACAAAACAAGATAAGTTTATAACTAACAACCACACCCCCTCCCTCAACCAACACCCCCCACTTATAACCACCTCCCC
>JAUEKZ010183253.1:2588-13326 GCA_031471865.1 Melibe leonina | reverse complement strand
CTCTTACCCCCACCTCCCCCCTCTCTCACACTCACTCATTACTCTGCTCCCTCACTCACATATAAGTACACACACACACACACACACACACACACACACACATCTCCGTCTCCGTTTCTTTCCATCTTATCCTTCACTGCCCACGTCACTACGTTCATCTCAATTCCCGTCTTTGAATCGGCAGCGTTCATTCTTCCTGACAAGTCAGGCAGCAAAGAAATATTACTCCAGTCGATTACCTCAATGCATGGCCCATTGATAAAGTACAAAACAGACATCACGCGTCTATTGTAGACAGCGTCCCTAGTTACCAGATCAATCTAAGAGCTATTGACGGAGGAACAATGCCCACATGATGTACGACGACACGCCAATTCGAGCGCATTTGTTCCGGCAAACTACTAGAATGTAGTCTTTGGTTCCGGCAAAGGTTCCGGCAAATGAAAAATATTGTTTGCAATATCTAAAAGCAATGTTGTTCGTGGGTTGTTGTTTTTTTCAATACAATAAACGACAACGGGAAATACTGCAGGCTATGAGATGTTTAAATGAAGGCTTTTTAATTATTGATAATGACAAGGGAATAGAGAAAGAAATATTAAAAAAGTAGAGATAATTGAGAGATAAAATCGTGCATAAAAAAAAGAAAGAATTGCTGACTAAGCAGAACGCAGATTTGAACTATTGATGGTTGATATAGAGTGTGGTACAGAGTACATAGAGGAGATTAAGAAACGTAGAGAATTAACAATATCTAATTAAAAACAAAACAAAATAACTCCTTTATTCATAATACATAGAGACAAAACTGGAAAAAAACACCCACACACACACACAGAGAGAGAGAGAGAGAGAGAGAGAGAGAGAGAGAGAGAGGGGGGAGAGAAAGAGACAGAGAGATGGGGAGATAAAGAGACAGAGAGATGGGGAGATAGGGGAGGGAGGGAGACAGGGAGGGGGGGGTGAAGATATGATGATATAAAGAACCGACAAATGGAATTGCGTCTCAGAGCGACTTCGATTCTGATGAAGGAGCAAAATTTATGAGATCATTAAAATGTTTGGTCAAGTTGACAATGAAAAATGTTCGGGGAGAGCGCAATTAAATTCAATCGCTCCACGGCATTTGCATCTTCAGAAACTCAATCGATAAAGCCATATTGTGTTCAACTTGGAATACAATACAACTTGGGTGTATGGAACCGAGACGCCAAAATGATACATAATTCATCATCAGTGCATTGAATTTTCTTCCTCCGATAACAGGTACTCGTATATCTTGATGAAGAATGTTTCCTGTGTAATCAATGTCGGGAATAACAAATATACCCACACACGTCGTGCGTGTTCAACTATCCAGCCTTTTACTTTTATCCCCCTCTCTCTCTCTCTCTCTCTCTCTCTCTCTCTCTCTCTCTCTCTCACACACACACACACACACACACTCACTCACTCTCTTTTTCTTTCTCTATCTCTCTTTTTCTTTCTCCCCCTTTCTCTCTATCTCTTTTTTTCACTGACACTCCCTCTTTCTCGCTTTCTCTCTCCTCCTCTCTTCTTTCCATTTTCATCACAATCAAAGCCCTGCCCTAAAACACGAAAACAGCTTGATTGGATGGATTAATCAATAGAAAGGAAATGAAATCCCTCCAGATTTGATTTTAATGATGGTTGTCAACTATTCCTACAACGCCCAATACCGAAGCCAAATACGAATAAGAGAGAATGGTGGCCTTTGCGCGTTTTACAGGGCGCGGTCATTGTTTCTTTTCTTTTTTTCCGTTCTCTTTTTTTCCCCTACTCACTGTTCCCAATAAGTAACTTGGGGAATAGATAGTTAGTGATACACATATTATTATTATCATTATTACTACTACTACTACTATTATCATTATTATTATTATGTATCATTGTTATTTTACTATTATTACAATTATTATCAGCGTTATTGTTTATCATTATTATTATTATCATCGTGGTTGTCATTAATGATATCATTTCATTATTACTACTATTAATTACTATGGCTAGAATAACCATTATTTATTCATGTCGGTACAGTGCCTGCTATTTGCTATCTATGAAGTGCTCTTTGGTCTTTTACAATAATTAAAAGATAAGAAAGAGAAACCATAAATATTAAGACGCGAACAGTCATGTACGTATCGATTAAAAGGGACAAGGAAAAAAACACAAAGAGAACTGACTACCTACGTCATGAAAACATATTTTATTCAAACCTTGACGAAGCACGCGAGTCTACTTTAAATGGACAAAGTAAACGTCTTGTCGTCGTTTTGTATCAATTTCTATACATTAATTAATGCCTCTCGGCCCCCGCCCCGCAGACCACACACACACACACACACACACACACACACATACACACACACACACACATACACACACAATCAGCAGTGGCACATTCAACGTTTCATGTCAAGTTCACCCTGCCGTGTTGAAACATAAAAACACCAAAGACACTCGTAAACATTACCAATACCAATGACGATTGAACTTTAAGGTCGTCGATTGAAATTTCCCTTAAGTCCTTCACAAATGTGCAAAACTATTCAATTTGTCAAATTTGCTTAGAGAATGTTACCCCTTCACTCTTATCATTATTATTATCATCATCATTTTTATTATCAATGTTATAATTACCTATTTCTATTATTATCATTATTATTATCATTTATGATACCATTATTATTATCATCGTTATTGTTGATATTATCATCATCACCATTATCGTTACATTATTTCGATTTCACTTTAGATGAAATTCATTAAAAAGTAAAGGGAAAATGCATGCAGACATGTTAAAGAAAAATAATATAGATGATTATATCCACCACTCGTGTTTACACCTATGTATTCTAATTCTATATTGTTTGTTTGTCGGGAAAGAACCAACTTGGCAAATGCCAAACATGACCCCCCGACACGAATTACTCCATGCAGGTGACAATAAATCCCCAACAACATTGAAAGAGACGTGTAGACCGTTTCACGACTCCGCCCTCCGCCCATATAATATACTTCTTTCTCTCTCTCTCTCTCTCTCTCTCTCTCTCTCTCTCTCCACACACCCACATCCACTCTATCTCTCTCTCTCTCTCTCTCTCTCCCCCCTCTCTCTCTCTCTCTACACACACACCCACCCACTCTCTCTCTCTCTTCCCCCCCCCCCCTCTCTCTCTCTACACACACACACCCACCCACTCTCTCTCTCTCTCTCTCTCTCTCTGTTATAATTATAATCAACCGCCAAGACTTTCTGTTGCATTACATGTACATGCTAACACTTTCCAAACACTATCAACATACAGTACAGTGAGAAAGGAAGCGTAATGAGGCGGTGTCTGTCTGTCTTTCCATGCCGGCAGATGACAAAAGGCGCTACGTGCGGCTAGGACGGAACATAACAATAACACATATATATATTTGGGATGTTGTTGTAGTTGTTGTCACAATACTTGGACACGTCTGGAGTTAAGTCTTGCAAACAGTAACAGTAAGAAATATCATTCCCAAAAATGTGTGGAATGTATTGCATTGAAAAAGTAAAGTAGTTCCCATCCTCATTACCTGAGTGTCACGGATCAGGAGTACAGTCATGGTTTTCTAGGCGGCATAGTGTGGTAGTTTGCCTTTGCTTTCCACGCCGGCCTTTTTTTCTTCTTTTTTTTTTTTGTCGGGTCTGAGGAGACCTAGATAGAGTTCCCCATTTTCTACTGGGTGGAGAGGATGACCCTGAAAAAAATTATTGCTCCGACTGGGATCGAACGCACGACATGCGACACGAGGATTCAGAGCTGAGTGATAGTCAGACAGTGCACCCACTGCGCTATTGTACGTGCGATATCTAAAGAATAATGCCGACTTTAGAAAATAAGATAATGGGCTGATGGGATTTTTGGGGTTTTTTTTTTCATCATTATTATTTTTTGTTGTTGTTGCTTTGTTCCAAATTATACACATTTATTTTTGACTTCCAACTGTCGGAATATCTAGTAGAGACCAGAACACTAGACACACTTAGGTGTTTGATGTATGGAACATTCCTTGTTTCTACTGTTGTTGTTGGTTTGTTTTTCACTCCTTTCTAACTTGTTTATCTGTGGCTTGATGTCATGCGGCACTGCAACGTCGCCACTTGTGCCAATCACTGTGTCATTAGATGCCAGACACAAGTCTCCACCTTCATACACTGACGACACTACCGATATCACAACGTTAATTTCAGGCTTCTTTCTTGACGAAGGATTTGCCAACGGGGAAGCTATTGGCTTGCATCATTAAGACAAACATTTACCTTCTAATTAATGTTGCACGAACAACAAACACTGGCTGGCAGTCGTTTACAGCTGCTGACAACGGCAGGGAAGGCGATGACAGAAAAACATACTCAATCATTAAAAGGCAAGACAACAAAGACGAAGACGAACCACATCCTTGCATTGTTCTCGTATCTGTAATTTATTCCGAACAAAATAGTCCCATTGATCATGACGAAGAAACGAAAAAGAAAAGAAAAGAAGAGGAGATCCCGACAAAGCCATAACTCTGACAAAAATTGCAGATGGAAACCTGATTGTGAGTTTGTGTTCTGTTATTGATGATATGTTTAAAATTAATCGTTTGTTGTAAAAAAAAAAAAAAAAATTTAAAAAAAGGTCTATAAAAACGAGCAAATACAAACTATGAATTTAAAAAAACCAACAGACAAACAAAACAAAAACAGAAAAAAACCCTAGGTGAGACCGACTAGTCAACTATGCTTCACAAGTTTTAAAACGTGTCCCCAATAGAATAAAAAAAAGTTTCCAATACTTTGTATGATTAGCATTAGGTTCGTAGACAAGAGTGTTCATTTCATTTGATTATTAGCAACACATTTGTCGATGACAGTTCCTTAAACGTAAAAAAACAGTAACATAGTGGCTACAGGACGTTCGCACTGCTTCAATCAAACTAGGCGTTGCAATAGGTTTGAATCCTCCTTGGGGCCTTGTCACTGCAAGTGCAAGTCTTAGTCAGTGTGTATTGTTCTAAGGTCAAACTTTCTATTATCTATGGTCAAACCTATTCTGTCTAGAAACGGAAAGGTGTGTGCGCTATCTCGCTGTCTCGACTGACGCGCAGTGTAGAAAGGTATTACAATTTCTAATAAATACACTTAGGTCTGCTGAGCTTACCTAAAGAAAGGTAGATATAAATGATACGCCCTGTCAAAAGCTATAGATATGGTGGGCTAAAGAAAAGATCAAGTATGGAAGGTATTACAAGGATAATACCTGGTCACAGTCTCGGTCGTCAGTTAGACTCAACTATCCAACTCTCAAATACCTGCTGTACCTTGCCCCCCCCCCCTCCCGAAACTTTATTTATATACTCGAATTCCTTTCTTATGCACCTCTCTAACTAAATCTTTCTTATTTTCCTGTATACTTATCAACAGATATCTCGGCACTCTCTCTCTCTCTCTCTCTCTCTCTCTCTCTCTCTCTCTCTCTCTCTGATTCCACGCTTTTGCGAACCCTTTTTGAAAGGCAGATAGACGTAAGATATTGCTACTCTAGAGATATGATAATAAATTATTTTCATTTTTGTGCAGTGAATTCGCTGTGAATTTGAAACTAATGTAATGTAATGTTGGCTGTAAGACATAACAAAATTAATCATGCACATACGTACTCAGACAAAATAATAATGGTTGATAAGTATGTTACGGAATTACGGCAAGTAAAATTGTGTTGATTCCACAGTGTCCATTAGGTCTAGACTATTTAAATATATATGGTTGACACACATTTAGGGATCGTAAAGAGGGAGGGGGTGAACAACACCACAAAACAACTCCCTCCCCCTAAAGCAGAATAAAAGGTAAATGAATGAAAGACCCATTCAAATGAGAGAAAAAAAATAATTAGGCTAACCCTGTAGAGGGTCATGAATAATGACCGAAAGCGGAAGCAAGAATTGGCGTGTTGCCGAGGAAACAGACGCCGTTTCCATGGTGCGTGCGGGAAAACTGTACACGGTCATCATTAATGAACGGAGCGATGTGGTGCACCATGGGACTTTCACACGAATCTATGTGATTGCCCGCTACGATAAGCCGGTTCTCTCCATCAAACCCTGACAGCTATTGAACAAGCTCTGCAAAAGAATGTCAAGGACTTTTCATGAGAAAATTAAAGAAATATTATTCCATCTTTTGTAATGGTTTCAAATCAATCCTTCTATATAAATCCTATAATATGCGGGAACGACTGGTTTATCTTTTATCTTTTTAACTAAAACATGATACATTTTTGTTATTGAACTTATTAAATTTGCATCCTCTCTCCCTTTTCTCTCTCTCTCTCTCTCTCTCTCTCTCTCTCCTCGTCTCTCTTGACAAATAGGTTCCATTCACTACAGCATTTATTGCTCCTTACGTTCTTCCAATGACGGGAACGAGTGTAACTTATTGATGTAGCTGACAATTGCCCTCTTCTGTTTATATAACAACCTCACAATGGTGCTGACTTCTTTATCCAAATTCTTAATGTCATTCACTCATTTGAATGCCATGTAGGCCTACGTCAACAATAACTCTCATGCTACTGACATCGTAACTCAATAGGTAGAGCGTCCGCCACGGAATCGATAGTTTGGTGGTTCCAATCCTGGCTATATCCCAGTGCGTATGTATCTCCTATTCGGGCACCAGGTTGGAGTGACACCTACACCCTCTAGATCAGTACTTACCTAGGAAACTTCGATAATAGACAGACTCAACGTAATACCCTGATAGAGTTTGTCCTCCATCATAAAAATACCTTTATATCGTTATTGATTAACCATAATAATGTTATTTTTGTAACTGACAGTACCAAGCAAAGACAACGGGCTCGCAGTCTTAGATAGGCCTACATCTTTCAAATGTCCAATAACTGCTAATGGTTCTCTAGCGTGCACAACATGATGTACACATGGCATTTGAGTATATCGTCGAGAGCTTGATTATAGCCGGATACCGTACTGCAATATACTACCTTATGATTAGAAAGAGATTACTGAAAAAATATGGGTACAGACTTGCAGCCTTTGAGTTGATAGGAGAGCACACATCTTGCACCATTCTCTCTCTCTCTCTCTCTCTCTCTCTCTCTCTCCCTCTCTCTCTCTCTCTCTCTCTCCTCAGCCTCCTCCATCCCTCACCTTAGCCCTCACTCAATATTAATATTACAATACATGGCCACAGGAAGTGATTCCTTTGAGACCGAAAAATCTGACGGATGACAACCAAATAATCAAAATAAAAACTAGAGCATATATGTATCGAATCTTCATGTTAGAACAAATAAGCACGTTTTATATTGACTTGTAGGTACTATTTAAATTTGAGAAGGACAACCACACTACACGCACCGAAGTACCTGTTACTATCATATAAAAGGTTCTCCTTGAACATACGAGATTTGCCTAGTCTATGATAGCTTATGATATTGGTGATGTAAGCGAGAGTGAAAGACTCCACTATCCCTGCCCTTGTGTTCAGCACTATCCCTTTATATTGAACGCGGGCCCCTTTGCCTCTGGCCCAAGGGTCCTTCATTGATTCCACCCATAGCTTCGGAGGGGAAAGTAAATAATGGAGCAGGAGGAACACCGACTCTCCCCCCGTTACGTGTGGGTGGAGTGTGGATAATGGAATGGGGAAGGGAAGGGGAGATCAATCTCCACGCTATTGTGATCAAAGTGGTTAGGTAGGTGAAAAGAATGTGCCAACTTACACAGGAATAGACTAGACTCTAATGACACTTTATTTGTATGGTACAATTAGATATTATGTTGTATTTATGAAAATTGATGAAAATAGAAAAGTTAAATAACCAAAATAATAAGGTCTAGAGGAAAATAGAGGAAGCAGAAGTGAGACATGTGTATTAGATAGGGGATAAAGAAGACCATTCTGTCTCAAAACAACAAGAAAAGACCAAAATAAAGAAAGCAGAGAGAGAGAGAGAGAGAGAGAGAGAGAGAGAGAGAGAGAGAGAGACAGGGACAAGAGAGAGCTGTGTGGTGCTGCTGAGAATGGAAAGTAGTGGTCTTAATCTGACTAATTAGGATTTGGCAGTATCTAATTGATGACCGTAACTAAACTGATAAAATCATATGATACATAAGTATGGTGCGTATCAGTTTTTTTGTTGTTGTGATGTTCTTTCACAACAATCATGGATTCTTTTTCTTTAAGCAAAAGTGTTCACACACATATGATGAATTTGGCAATTACAAATATTAGCTTTAAAATGTACGGGACAAAGTGCGAAAATACACTTAAAAATCAGAACTATTTTGATGATAGCAAACACCAAGAAATGAAGATTGAGTAAAGAATGATGCATACAGATAATCACATGCAGGAGAAAACCCCAGTTGCAGTCATCAATTATGATTGTGATAAGGACGTTCGACAACATGAATTAATAAACATCAAAATAATGCATAATGATATCCGCTGTGTTCAATCATTAATTGTTTAGTCCCTTGACATAAATTTTAAAGCAATCAACATTAGAAAAAAATAGCAAGAAGACTTGTTTGGAGAGACAAATATTATTCGTGATCATTATACAGTTGGTAAAATGGATTTCAGTCAGGTTTACAGAATCATTACTATTTTTGTAAGTAGAGGCCCAGAGGCCAAATAGATAGTGGTAAGAGCAAAACCCCAGTGAACACTCAAATCTTTCTTTTGCTCAATTTGATTGTCCAATCTATCAGCTATCATGATTAGTTTATACTGCTAATCATAAAATTTGTCTACTAATAAGTACATTAGATATCATTCATTTGGCACATACGTATAGGATGGATATTTATATAATCAACGCAGAGGGTTTGTAGATAGGCCCTCTCTAAGTGTGTTATTGAACGGTCATAAAATATAATAATCAGAAATTCATGTCAAATGGTGCTCTTGCATATATCTAACCTTATATTGTTAAAACATTGCAATAAAAAAAAAGGACATTGGAAAACAAACTAGTCACACAAGCAAAATCTTTTGCCCTCAAACAACAATATTGTAGATCTATAGGCTTCAGCTATTAACCCTTTCACTGCTGTTAAAACTACAAACTAGAGACATCAAAATCTTCAAGATTTGCCTGTTTTTATACAAGATAAATAAGATTTCACTGAAATCTTATTTATGTATCTAGTATAAGAACACGCAAATCATATTTTGTATGTTCTGTTTGGTTCAAATCTGGCCTTGTTGTGAAAGGGTTAAAGGATATCCTTCAACAGGTGCAGGCCTACTTAAAATCTAATGAATGAATTCAGAAAGGTTTTTTAATCAAAGATTTTCCAAAAGATGATGAATACAAATGACATTTCATGAAAAAAAAAGAAAAAAAAAAAAAGATTAAAAAAAAGGATGATTGTGCACAGTTTGAAGGAATGAATATAAAAGGTTGTATCCATGATACACAGCAATTATATTTTGGGGTGAATTGAAAAAAAATATCACAACTTAACACTTGAAGGAGGTATTATCTTCCCTTAAATATATGTATACCTCAGTATTATCCATTTCTAACTCTACATGCACCCTTGCTATAAAGTCTAAGATAAAGTTAGACATACCATGCATTAATTGTCAAATTGTATAAAGTCAAACTCTTACAGATCAAACTTGAAACTTTGCACAATACAAAGAGCCGTGTTTTATATTCTAATTGTGCTCATAATTATCTAATACCTTTGCTTACTATAGGTATAATATGTTGATGCACCTTAGCATTGTCAAAAGTCTTTAAACTTCCTGATAAAAAAACGTGAGAGACAAAATCATTGCAATCGTTGATTATTATATTCCTAATCGCACTTATTTCATGCAATCAGTTCTCCCATTGACCCGAGTTTGCCCCTGCCTGCGATCGCTTTTATACTCTGGCGTAACAAAAGCATAAGACCTATAAGAAGACTTTTAACTTATTTTTCCAACTTAACAAGCCCGAGTGAATGTTATTAAATCAACAGTTAACAGTTGCAAACATATAAAAGAAAATTACTAAACCATTCTATAAATAATTCAACTACCAGTTTATAATATTAATCAACGAAACTTTGAACGTAAAGTTGATCTTACCTGGAGTTTAAATTCAGCGAATGCCCCTCGCTCTGTCCAAGCCCTGTTACCAAGGAAGCTACCACTGAGAGACGGTAGTGCGCGCGAGGAAAGGTCAATACGAGACTGCTTCCGTCGTGTCAATAAAAAAGTAAGGTCGAAGAAAAAAAAAACCCTCGCCCATGGCAACAAAGGACGCGAGAGTACTTACTATGCTGTGCCAAAAAAGTAGAGGTGCGGGATTTAAGACTTAGAGAGAATTACATTCTTGATGGTCTTTTTGATCGACAGGAGTAAGCTGGACTTGGCAAGAGACTGCGTTTAGGCTTAATAGATCAGGCACACTACACAATAGACGGACACACTTACACTTACAGCAGTTGAGTTTGATATCATAGATACTGTAGGTATGTAACTCTGGATACCTAATCTAAAAGGCACACTTCAAGCGATATAAGTACAAGTGATTATGTATATGTTCATAACAAAAGTTAGAAAAAAATGAGACAAAGAGAGAGAGAAGGGGGGATGGGGGTCGAAGAAAAAGAGAGAGAGAGATGGGGGTGGGGGGGGGATGGGGGGGGGGGCTACCATACTTTATATTCT